>WBZZ01005001.1:35000-42500 GCA_019918135.1 Paulinella micropora
TGACAGATGACAGATATGACAGATGACAGATGACAGATATGACAGATGACAGATGACAGAGATGACAGAGATGACAGATGTGACAGATGACAGATGACAAATGACATATGACATATGATATATGATATATGATATATGATATGATACGATATGATATGATATGATATGATATGATATGATATGATATGATATGATGTGATATGATATGATATGATATGATATGAGATATGAGATATGAGATATGAGATATGACAGATATGAGATATGACAGACATGAGATATGACAGATATGAGATATGAGATGATATGATATGATATGATATGATGTGATATGATATGATATGATATGATATGATATGACATGATATGATACGATATGATATGATATGATATGATATGATATATGATATGATATATGATATGCTCTGCTCTGCTCTGCTCTGCTATGATATGATATGATATGATATGATATATGATATATGATATATGATATGAGATGATATGATATGAGATGATATGATATGAGATGATATGATATGATATAATATGATACGGTATGATAGGGTACGATACGGTACGATACGATATGATATATGATACCTGCTTAGCCATAATCAGGGCTAGCCTATCCGCCCCAGGCGGCTGTTGCTGGGAGGCCGCTGTGCTGCTTTGCTGCAGGCATGATATGACATGATATGATATGATATGATATGATATGAAACGAAATGAAATGAAACGATGTGATATGATGCGATATGATATATGATATGATATGATACGATACGATATGATATGATATGATATGATATGATATGATATGATATGATATGACGTGATCTGATCTGATCTTATCCGATCTGATCTGGTACCCGCTCGGCCTCGCGCGGCACGGGGATTGCGCCCTGTGTTGTACCCTCCTGCTCTGTAGCAGATTCTTTGCTTGATGTGCTGAGAGAGGATAATGAGCGCTGCCTCTCGGTCCACTGCACATACATACATACATACACACATACATACCTACCTACCTACCTGCCTACCTACCTACCTACCTACCTACCTACCTACCTACCTACATACATACATACATACATACATACATACATACATGCATACATACATAGAACTACCTGCAGCAAACGGCGCAGCTCTTCTTGCTTGGCACCCATCACCTGGGGAAAGTCCGGGCGATAGTTAGTCAACACCATCCCTTCCAGCACAAAGAATCGCTGTCTCCAGACGGGCAAGAACCCGCCCCCTTGCTTATACAGCAGCCCGCTGACAGAGGGCAGTGAGTTGTATCGATGTGTTGACAGCAGGCGCTTCTTCAGCGTGTCCCGTGCTCGCAGCTCAAACCAGTCTGGTTTTTCCTTGAGGTACAGGCGCGTCATGCGCTGCTGCAGGAAGTTGCAGGCCATCTGTGTGCGCAGGAAACGCTCCACATACGCTCGATCCTCCTCGCCAAACACCTGGTGGACATAATTGGTAGAGTCGAACTCAGTGAAGGCAAACACGTCCTCCACCCCGTCCCTGTACAGGATATACCGGTCGGCCCCGGCAATCGAGCGCGTCCGCACGCCAGACGGCACCGGGCCGGCCTGATTCTGCGCGGCGGCACCACCAGCCCCATCCAGCTGGTCGGAGGTGCCACTTCCCTCCCGCTTGCGGTGGGAGGGGGTGCGCGTAGGGGTATGGATCGTTAATGTGGTGGGATTTGCCGGATCTGTCGTTTTGGCAACGGTGGACCGGTCGGGAGAGATGGAGAGGGGGTCGAGGCCAGTGGGCTGTGCATGCCTCAGCAAAGACACTGCACGGGGAGATGGACCGAGTCGCTTGGTGGGGCTGATGCTGTGTGGGTCGGGCAGCAGCGGGGCGGAGGCGGGCGATTTCGCTTTCGAGTTGCCGGGGCTCGCACCGCCGATTTGAAAGGCCACGTCCAGGGCCATGGCAAGTTCAAGCGGGGTTGAGGTGGTGAAGCTCAAAGCCGCAGCCTCCTCCTCCAACTGCGAGGAGTGAGCCGGTATGGCTATGGCCACCTCTTGGTCCTCCTGGGGCTTGCATGCACCTGCTTCTTCCCCGCCCGTCTGTTGCGAGCTTCCCTCCCCTTGCTTGCCATCAGCTTTGCGCGCCTTGTGTTTGCGGGTGTTGGGTCGCCTGTTATTCGCCTTCTTACCACTCCTGCTGTTGCTACGCAGTCGCCGCCTTTTCTTCTTCACACTGCCCTTGCCCCGGCCCCTGGCTTCGATGCTAGGGACTGGCTTGGCTTGAGCCATGGATTCTTTTCCCTTGGCCTCGCTGCCCATGGCTGGCTTCACTGGCGCCGCGCTGCGCAGCGGTGGTTCAGAAGCAGCACGCTGTGTGGCGCGCTGTGCTGGTCGGTCCTCAGGGACGCTGTCGTCCTTCTCACCCTCCTCATTGCCGCCCTTGTGTGGCAGGATCGCTTGTGCCTGTTGCTGCAACGCACTAGAGCGTCATTCATACTTTTATATTTTACAAATGGAGAGGGAGAGAGATGGCGCTACTACTACTACTACTACTACTACTACTACTACTACTACTACTACTACTATTACTACTACTACTACTTCGACTACTACTACTACTACTTCGACTACTACTACTTCGACTACGACTGCTACTTCGACTACTTACGACTGCGACTACGACTACAACGATTACAAGGTGGGGGGGGGGGGGGGATGGGTGGGGAACAAACAGACAGGCAAAGAAAGCTAGCTAGCTGACTAGATAGATAGATAGATAGATAGATAGATAGATAGATAGATAGATAGATAGATAGATAGATTAGAAAGCTACCTGATCACCGAGCGCTGTTGGTGTGGCGGCGTGCTGAAGGGCTGCGCCGCCTTAGCTTCTGTGTTGATGACAAAAGGGGGAGCGAGCTGTGTGAGCCTCCCGCGCGGAGAGTGGCGGGCGACGGACCGGCGCATGGCCGGGGGTGGAGACGGGTATAAGAGGGCAGGGATCAGATAACGGTTGGCAGGGTCGAAGTAGGCCGGGCGCGCCTTGACGTAGTCGCGGTATCGCCCGAGGAGCCAGACCATGAGATCTAAGAAGGCCTGACGTAGCTGTAGCTGTGCTCGGACAGAGGTGGTGGAGTTCCAAGTGGAGCAAAAGGCGCAAGTGGTTGAGGAGGAGGAGGAGGAGGAGGTGGAGGAGGAGGAAGAAGAAGAAGAAGAAGAAGAAGAAGAGGAGGAGGAGGAGGAGGAGGAGAAGGAAGCGGCAAGTCCTCTGAACACAGGTCGAGAAGAAGAAGAAGAAGAAGAAGAAGAAGAAGAAGAAGAAGAATGGATGGTCTCAGGCTGCGGCTGGGTAAGGGCAGCGAAGTTGTTGTTGTTGTTGTTGTTGTTGAGGCTGGAGTCAGTCGCGCCTAGCTGCTGCAGGATTTCGTCACCTGCGTATGTGTGTATGTATTTGTGTGTGTGTATGTGTGTGCGTGAGTGTGTGTGTGTGTGTGTGTGTGTCACCGTAGGTGGAAGCACTAGAACCCGCAAAGGAAAACAAGGAAGTCGCAACAGAGGTAGTACTAGTAGCAGCAGCGGTAACACAGCCGAGAGGGGAAGGTGGCGAGGGATGAGGCGAGGAGGGGAGAGAATAGCTGGAGCCACGACGGGTTGAAGCCAAGGAGGGAGAGAGATGCGCGGTGGAGTTAGAGTTGGGGGAGGGGAAGGGGAGAGGGCCGCGAGGCTGAGGGGAGTGGAGGGTGATGAGGGCGGGCACGCGGAAGGGCAGGAACCTGAGATATGGATGTAGATGGATAGATAGATGGACGGATGGATGGATGGATAGATAGATAGATAGATAGATAGATAGATAGATAGAAGGGGGGTGGGGGAGGGGGAGGGAAGGGAGAGAGAAAGAAAGAGAGAGAGAGAGAGAGAGAGAGAGAGATGAAGGAAGACTGGTAGAAGAGGAACTCGTTGCGCAAGGGATGCTCGCGAGTCACGTGGCGGAAGATCCTCAGTCTCATCATGAGGTTGCCCAGCCGGCATGCGCCGTCCGCGTCGGAGGCGTAGCCCTCAACGATCAACCAGCTGCACAAGGATAAGGTAAGGTAAGGTAAGGTACGGTGGTAAGGTAAGGCAAGGCAAGACAAGGCAAGGCAAGGCAAGGTAAAGGTAAAGGTAAAGGTAAATAAGGGTAAGGGTAAGGGTAAGGGTAAGGCAGGGTAAGGGTAAGGATAAGGGTAAGGGTAAGGGTAAGGGTGTGAGGGTGTAAGGGTAAGGGTGTAAGGGTGTAAGGGTAAGGGTAAGGGTAAAGATAAAGGAAAAGGTAAAGGTAAAGGTAAAGGTAAAGGTGAAGGTGAAGGTGAAGGTGAAGGTAAAGGTAAAGGTAAGGGTAAGGGTAAGGGTAAAGGTAAAGGAAAGGGAAAGGTAAGGTAAGGTAAGGCAAGGTAAGGTAGGATAAGGTAAGGTAAGGAAAGGTAAGGTAAGGTAAGGCAAGGTGAGGTGAGGTGAGGTGAGGTAAGGTAAGATAAGGTGAGGTGAGGTGAGGTTAGGTGAGGTGGGGAGAGATGAGGTGAGGTGAGGTGAGGTGAGGTGAGGTAAGGTAAGTTAAGGTAAGGTAAGGTAAAGTAAGGTGAGGTAAGATAAGGTAAGATAAGGTAAGATAGATAAGATAAGATAAATAAGATAAGATAAGATAAGATATAGAATTGAAAAAAAAAGGGCAGGAAGGGGGGGGGGGGGGGGAAGAAACAAAGCGCAAGAAGAGACACAAAGATAGCTACCTGACTGCCTCGTTGCCCACGAAGCAGTCCGGGTAGAGCGTGAGATGATAGCTGCGCGAGCGGACGTCCAGCCCTTTGCGCATTCTATACAAGACAAATGAATATAATGTAAACATCTTTATATATACATCTATTTTATCGATATAGATCAATAGATATTAATATATATGCGTGTGTGTATATACATGTGTGTGCGTGCATGTGTGCGTGCATGTGTGTATGCCTGTGTGTGGCTGTGTGTGTGTGTGTGTGTGCCTGTCGCCGATGTTGAACAAAGCGCGCTCCACATGACCCAGCCTTCTTCTCCGTCGGCTGCTGCCCTGTCAAGAAATAGACCAGTTTAGACCACATGAACACACTTTTTGGGAATCATAAAATATTTCGCGATTTTTTTTTTTAAGGGAATTGCGGCAAAAGGTTGATAGTGTGTGTGTGTGTGTGTGTGTCTGCAGGCAAGAAATTGATCAGTTTAGACCACACGAGGAATTTCTGGGGATTATAGAATATTTTGGCAAAATTTTTGACGGGGTTTGCGGTAAAGAGTTGATTGTGTGTGTGTGTGTTTGTGTGCGTATTAGCGACCTGTTTCGATCGTGCGCGATATCGGTCTTCACTGGGCGAGACGGCGGGTGACGAGACAGGCGAGGCAGAGGGCGACGAAAACGCAGAGGAGATCGAGGAGAAGAACGAGGAGGAGGAGGGCGCGGGGGACGTGGGGGGAGAGGAGAAGGAGGAGGAGGAAGAGGAGGAAGAGGAAGTAGTGTCCTATACGTACAGACAGACAGACATAAATACATACATACATGCATGCATGCATGCATACATACATACATACATACATACATACATACATACACATGCACATGAATATATGCAGAAAGAGAGAGAGAGAGAGAACGTACTGTAGCTTGCACTTCCAAACGACGAGCCGATGCATTATCCTTGGCCTGGCCTTCTTCCTATATATATATAATAAGTACATATACATACATACATACATACATACATACATACATACATTACATACATACATACACACGTACATACGTACGTACATACATACATACATACATACATACGTGTACGTACGTACGTACGTAACGTACGTACGTACGTACATACATACATACATACATATACATACATACATACATACATACATACATACATACATACATACATACATACCTGAGGGAGATTTAGGGATAAAGTGAGGGCGAGACTGGGGTCGTCGGACGATACATTGCTAACATAGATACACATATACATACATAGATACATACATACATGCATGCATGATGCATGCATGCATACATGCGTACATACATACATACATACATACATACATACATACATACATACATACATACATGCACACATGCATACATACATACATACATACATGCATGCATGCATGCATGCATACATACATACATACATACATACATACATACATACATACATACATATACATACATAATACATACGGAAAACACGTACATAACATAACATAGCATACATAATATTAGCATAGATAAATGTAAACCTTGGAATGGTGCCTGAAGTGGCGAAGGCGGAGGTAACGGTTGCAGAGCTGACTGGGAAAATGGTAGAGCTTACTTGTGTAGTGTTGTTGGCTTCAGTAGTGATGTTGACGGTAGCAGTATCGACCGCACCATCACTACCAGGAGTAGAGGTGGTAGTGATGGCAGTAGTAGTAGTAGTAGTAGTAGTAGTAGTAGTAGTAGTAGTAGTAGTAGTAGTAGAGGACGAAGAAAAGAAAGAGAAAGAAGAAAGTTTAGTAGTATTAGCAATAGTAGGATTGCTAGCAGTAGTGGTAGCAGCAGTAGCAGTAGCAGCAGCAGCAGCAGCAGTAGTAGTAGTAGTAGTAGTAGTAGTAGTAGTAGTAGTAGTAGCAGTAGCAGCAGTAGCAGTAGACGTAGAAGTACTAGTAGAAGTAGTAGTAGCGGAAGCATCATCCTCAGCAGCAGCATTGGTAGTAGTAGTAGTAGTAGTAGTAGTAGTAGTAGTAGTAGTAGTAGTAGTAGTAGTAGTAGTAGTAGTTGCAGCAGCAACAGTAGTAGACGAAGAAGAAAACCAAGAAAAAGAAGAAAGGGCATGAGTTGCAGTAGGAGCAGCAGTAGCAGTAGCAGTAGTAGGAGGAGGAGGAGCAGCAGCAGCAGCAGCAGTAGTAGTAGTAGTAGTAGTAGTAGTAGTAGTAGTAGAAGAAGAAGAAGAAGAAGAAGAAGAAGAAGAAGAAGAAGAATCTGGATTAGCAGCAGAAGAAGAAGCAGAAGGAGAAGGAGGGGGAGCAGCAGCAGCAGCAGTAGAAGAAGAAGAAAACCAAGAAAAAGAAGAACGTACATTAGTAGTACCAGGAGTTGGAGCAGTAGCAATAGTAGTAGCAGTAGTAGCAGTAGTAGTAGTAGTAGTAGTAGTAGTAGTAGTAGTAGTAGTAGTAGTAGCAGAAGCAGGAGCAGCAGAAGCAGGAGTAGTAGTAGCAGCAGCAGCAGTAGTAGCAGTGGTAGTAGTAGTAGTAGTAGTAGTAGTAGTAGTAGTAGTAGTAGTAGTAGTAGTAGTAGTAGTAGTAGTAGTAGTAGTGGTGGTGGTGGTGGTGGTGGCGGCAGCGGTTGTGGTGGTAGAAGAAGAAGAAAAGAAAGAAAAGAGGCTGGGCACAGGGGAGGATAGGGGCGATGGAACGGCCACAGGGGTCGCAGCAGTAGTACGAGTAGTAGCAGTGGTGGTAGTGGATG
>WBZZ01005001.1:52500-67500 GCA_019918135.1 Paulinella micropora
GTAATGTAATGTAATACTGTAATGTAATACTGTAATGTAATACTGCAATATAATACTGCAATGTAATACTGTAATACTATGAAAGGTTATTAAAGGTATGTAAGGTTATGTAAGGTTATGTAAGGTCATGCAAGGTCATAGGTATGCATGTATGCATGCATGTAATGTAATGAATGTAATGTAATGTAATGTATGTAATGTAATGTAATGTAATGTAATGTAATGTAATGCCATGCAATGCAATTCAATGCCATGTAATGTAATGTAATGTAATGTAATGTAATGTAATGTTATTTAATAATGTAATGTGATGTGATGTGATGTAATGTAATGTAATGTATCTATGTATCAATTGTATCTATGTATCTATAATACATACATACATACATGCACAAATGCATACATACATACATATGTACATACATACATACATGCATACATGCATACATACATGCATAAGAAAACATGACATTACATTACATTACATGTATGTATGTATGTATGTATCTATGTATGTACACACACTATGCATGTATGTATGTATGTTGTATGCACGTATGTATGTATGTATGTATGTATGTACGTACGTATGTACGTATGTATGTATGTATGTATGTATGTATGTATGTATGTATGTATGTATGTATGTATGTATATATGTATGTATGTAAGTAAGTAAGTATGTATGTATGTATGTATGTACATACATACATACATTGCATACATACATTGCGTACATACATTTCATACATACATTCATACATACATACATACATACATACATACATACGTACGTACGTACCTACGTACATACATACATACATACATACATACATACATACGTATGTAATGTATGTATGTATGTATGTATGTATGTATGTGTATATATATATATATATGTGTGTGTGTGTGTGTGTATGTTTATGTGTACGTGTATGTGTATGTATGCATCTGTGTATGTGTGTGTATATGTGTGTATGTGTATATGTGTGTATGTGTATGTGTATGTTTCTGTGTCTGTGTATGTGTATGTACACGTGTGTCTGTGTCTGTGTATGTGTATGTACACGTATGTATGTATGTATGTATGTATGTATGTACACGTATGTATGCATGTATGTATGTATGTATGTATGTATGTATGTGCATGTATGTCTTGTGCGTGATAATTGTCCTGTGTACTGTGTAGGGAGCAAACATGGGCCATCTCAAGACCCCGCGCACCGTGGTAGATACATACATACATACATACATACATCATACATACATACATGCATACATACATACATGCATACATGCATACATACATACATACATACATACATACATACACATACATACACATACATACATACAACCATACAAACATTAATACATGCATAGGTGGCCTCCAATGGCGAGAAATTTAAGGGCCTGCGCGAGGCCTCCCGATATGCTCGCACGGGTAATATCTCTCTCTCTCTCTCTCTCTCTCTCTCTCTCTGTCTCTGTCTCTCTCTCTCTCTCTCTCTCTATATATATATACATATATGTATATATATATACATATATATATATACATATATACATATCTATCTATCTATCTATCTATCTATCTCTCTCTCTCCTCTCTCTCTCTCTCTCTCTCCAAAAAAAAATTGAAGGAAGGAAGGAAGGAAAGAAAGAAGAAAGGGAAGGCAGCCAACGATTTAGCCTTCTATCCATCATGGACTGACCTCCTAGCTCTACAACATAGTGGTCAGAAAGCTTACTACTTGAATTGCTTGCCTGTGCAGCGAATCCCCACACCAAGATCAACCCTGGCATGATCTGGGCAGCCATTCAGTCGGGCGAGGAGACGCTCGGACTGACGTGGAGCTTCGAATAAACCCATTTGAGATAGATACTAAGCTGTCAACTCCGGCAGAACACGTCTCAATAAATCATATAATATTATATTAACATTATTAACCCTTAACCGGGCGAGCGCCACATTTGTGGATGATTGCCACAAATGTGGCAGTGTTTTTCACTGAAACTGAATAAAATCATCATTTCTCAACGTAATAATACTGAAATAAGCTGGATATTCATGTTTAAGTGCATGCGCATGATTGCCAATTGGCAATGAAAAATAACTACTTTCAGAAGCAGGAAAAAATAAAATTATTAAAAAAATATTAAAAATTCATTATATTATTAATAAACCGGACCCAAAACTTGAAAAAAATTAAAAGAAAAGTTTAATATGATGGCTGGTGAGTCTGCCCGCTCAGTAGGAGAACTGGTTGCAAAAATCACGGCGGCTGTTTCCAATTGGCAACGACTACAAAAGACTGCCTCACACAAATCACTTCTTTTTTTTTTTTGGATCTCCATGCTTGAAATGCCAGGCGTGACACCCCCGACACTTTGAGCCACATAGCGCCATTTCGGGCCCGCATGTTTTGCAATAGAAAGACGTCAAGACCGGGGCAGAACTTCCTGTCACATACTTACACACACGACAACGCCTGCGTTTGGGCCTGGTTATTGCCTGATTGAACGCATCGCCCAGCTCTCTCTTGCGTTTCTTTGCATCTGCCCGGCATCTCCATGAGACTGTACGTGGCTAATTCGGAGTGTGGAACGGTTGACAGCAGGGCCACGGAGGTTCTCCGAACTCTGCGAAAGCATGGACTAATCAATATCAGCTGCTTGCCACGGTTTCTGCTTCAGCAAGGCTTCTGCCACCAAACTTTTGAAAAACCCGGGCCTGCTGGTGCCTTTCCCTTTTACAAACGTTGCTTGGGGTGTGTGAGAAAAATAGATGTAGTGCAAGTAAGCGTTGGTAAGAACAAAGTCCATCAAGATGAGAAAGTCTGCCTGAGTCCAGTGCCTTACTGAGACGTTCAAATTCATGGATGAAGTGCAGTGGCGAACAGAGTTGAAGCAATCTACCGCGTTAAATAATTCGTAATACTGGGCCACCACATTGCACCTCGGAATGAACTTGTTTTGTTGGCTGAACCGTCCCTCCCTGGGTTTACCAGGCAAAGTAGTCCCCCGAGTAGCAATTATTTGCTGCATGTTGTGGTCATTCTGGTTGACAGCAAGGAGGTTGAATCCATCCTTTTGACAAACAGCTGAGGCCAGATCACCCTTGTTGTTTCCCCTGGCCTTCCACAGTTTGATTTTTGGAAAATTCGTAGTTGCTGTTTTGACCATGCCAATAAAATCGAGACCCGAAGCCTTGAGAGCAAGTGCAGTCTTAACAGACGCGAACCAAGAGTCCCCGACTATCAGGCGGCCAGTTCCATACCAGGGTTTGACCAATCTCAAAGTAGTTGCAGTGGTTACACCCCAGTCTTGCACTTCTTCCTTTTCACGATCACGATCTTGACCTTCCACACATTCCAAAGCAACACACACACCCGAAACAACGTCGCAGGCCGTATGATATTCCCTCCCAAGTGGAATTGGTTTTCGAGGGACAACTACCTGACCTGGCATGTCTTTCCCTGTCCACTTTCCCATACTTTCGTCGACAGTGATCCTAGGACCTGGGTGGATGGCCCAAGCAAACCGCTTATTAGTTTCTTCTATCATAAAACGAACCGGCAAAAATGGATCTGCGTCCGTAGCTTCTGGGCCAGCTGATAGGTTCTGCACTGAAATCGATTAGCAGACATGTACCTTCCAAAGCCGTCACCGGGCAGGCCATCCATTCCCATTTCGCCTGAGGGGGTCCAGTGGGCTCGACGCCTGCCCCTATCAAGCTGGGAAATTTTGATCAACAACCCCAAAAAGACAGCAAAGTCGTCCTGATCGATGGGTTTGCTAGGTGAGGCTGCTTCAACTTTGCGAGGGCAGCATTGGTAAACTCAATGATACGAGACACTGCCTTTGGTGGCATAAAGTGCATGAAATGTCTGCACACACATTGCACAAAAAAATAGCAAGCGGAAGTTAGAGATGCAGACAAAAACCGTGAACAAAGAGAGAGTGATGAAAACCGTAAGAAAACATGATGACAGAATGAAGTTGTACGAACTTGTGTTCTCTGAATGCAATGCATGTCGACACGTTTGGACAGCATGAAACACAAGCACAACACATGGGCATATTGCACTGCACTGGAAATAGAGCATAAAAACAAAAGAGCAGAGAAAGAAGAAAACATACACAAGGGGGTCGGCTGTGGCAGCATTCTCCAGCCTAGTTTTAGGAGCAAACACAGGTCGATCTGCACTCGAGTCTACCAACTGTTCCTTCAATTCCCACATGAAACCATTGTTTGTGTGTTTCTGTTCCTCCTTTTGTGCTTGAGCGTCTGAGTAAGGGCATGTGTTGTAACCAGAGTGATCCTCCTCTTCTCCTCCTTCCTCTTCCTCTTCCTCTGGCTCTTCCGACTCCATCTCATTCATGTCCCCAGACTGCTGTTCAGAACGATCTTCTTCAGTGGCTTCTTCATCATCTGAAAACTGCACTACTACCTCTTTCATATCACCATCAATACATTTGAAACCATTCACGGCATGCTTCTGTTCTTGTCTCAGATCCCCAGTCTTGAAGAAATAGTCTTTCTCGTCAAAATCAAGAGTCACTAAAGCCTTCGCATACTTTGTTTCTGCTTCCTTCAGTGTTCCCACAAGCCTTATGTCTTGGTAGACAGCTTCCCCAAATTTTCTCTTTGCCCAAGCCTTTCCTAGCTTCACAGCAGGGGCCGAAACGAGACTCCCTACCTCCATGACTTTGAGAAAAGTGATGCAAAAAGGCAATTTCAAAAAAAATAGGGTGGGTCAGGAAAATGCACATTTCTCTACTTCTACACACGGAAAAGGTGGACAAATTTTACGCAACGATTGCTACGATGTTGGGAAAGCCGGATCAGTCATCAATTGTGTTTTATTGAGCCGAAAAACTGTAAAATAATTCTTCAAAAACCGGTCACTGAAAAACGTTGCCAATTGGTAACCGAAATTACCAATTGGCAATATCATGCACTTAAACATTAATATTTCAAGACATGCTCTATCGATATATACGTCAAAGCACGGAGGTAAAATCTTATTGGGAAGTGACTTAATTACGTTAAGAATTATTAATATGTTATCAAAAATAGGTGCCAACCAGTTTTTTTTGTGCTTTGAAAGTTCGGGACAACGTTTTCAAGTTGAGGAATATGAATACCGATCCCTTTCAGGATCTATCCGGGCTACCTGGCAAGACTATCACGCAGTATGGAAACGCACTTTAATAACTCGTACATATAAAGAACTGACTCTTTGACTTCCACGTCACAAACTGACTAACTTAGGTGCTGGTCTGTCGCATTTTCAGTTAACATTAGTATTATTGACTGTCCGGCCTATTGACAAATCCGCAACTCAGTATCCAAGTAACGGTGAATTAAATTAAAATATATAGCTATGACTAACGGATATAGCCTTTAATGAGAACGTCCTCTGTTCTTCCCTGTACCTTCCGTGTAAAAAGGGGCGGAGTAAAACAGAGAATTAACAACGATAGACCGGATGAGTTTCCTTAAATAGTGGCATTTCAAAGTGTTCAAATCTAAAAATATAGTCGTCATGATTGTACTATCCCCAACGATAGCTCAATGGAAGAGTAAGTCGGTAATATAACCAAACACAGTCCTCAATTTAAAGAGAATGATGTCTCGTTATATTAGCTCAGTGACGCAAAGACAAAAAGCCGCCAAAAGACCAGGATCAAATTGGCATTTCAGACGTGTCCGGCCAGACGAAATCTATAAATAAGTTTTTTACCGGATAATTCGGGGGGGGGGGTGATGTCCACAGTACCCCCTCCCAGTTTTTTATGGCGGAACTTCGTTTCCGACATAATACGCTTTGAACCGATTTCTTTTCTGACTAAGATTCGTTTAGAGTTATGTATGAAGATACATCAACCCACGAATCAGCCGTTATAAAACAACAATGATACTTGCCCCGGTACCAATCGTATATATACTCTAGCACATTCAGTATCTATATTGAAATCTTCCTCTTTCTTCTGTCGATAAGATATTTGTGCAGTATGTCCTAGTATAATGTTTTATGGTTGAGTAACAATGTAATGTCGCCATTTCCATATATATGTAATAACCGGTCGTCGGTTTCCATAAATACATTTACTTTTTGTGAAGACATACCCTTGTATAAATCGGTATCATTTAATATAGTGTCAGGTGATCAAGTCTGACGACTATATCCGAAGTTGGCTTGAGTGCGCCCTAACCTTGCGATATGCCGATACAAGTAGAGATCGATGGAATCCGGTGTAGCAGTTCATGTCATTAAAATATATCAGTTCTTGATTAGACTGTAGAGTCTTTAATGAGATCATCATTCTGGTACTAATGCGGGTCGTATCCAGGAAACACCATCGCTCACTCAAATAGCGATCCCGTAACGGTGCTGTTTCGTGGCCGTCTCGTCTGTCTCTGCCGAAGCAAGAGAATAGAATGCCTATTTTTTGCCAGCTGTGTCTTGTTAATCTCTAGAAGAATGAATGCTGTAGTAGCTTTAATATCTACGTAAGGTTGTCGGGACGATATTGGCATATCAATGCTATGTTCGCATTCGATCAGGTCCACAATACTTTTAGAGAAAAAAATACTTACTATAGACGCCGTTTACGCGCGCGGACTCCTTTACCTGGTGGAGGACCTCCAACCAAAGTTAAGTCTAAGGTAGACTGTTCGAGGACGTCCCAAATTTTGTGAGGGATTGCGCCTTGTGCCAAGTCAAAAGGAATGTCCAGCACCCCTCGTGGTAGTGCTTGTATGGTCCACGCGGTATGATCTTTATCTGTCGGAGATATGGTATCATCCCATGTCTCAAGTTTCTTCGCGTCTTTATATACTGGAAGGTATTGTCTTACTTTAGGATCTTCCACTGGATCCAGGCTCCTCCAGAAATGTAAGACTGGTTGTATTATTTGTGCCGCAGTCGAAATTCGATTCGATCGCGTATGGCGTTTGTGAGGTACTGCCATGACTCTCATGAGATATAAATCTGAGAGCGTGTCATCGGCTACGTGTTGGGCCGCAGGCCTCACCAAGTAAAAAGCGTCTTTGGCCCATGAAATATGTCCAATCGCATCTCCTTCTTTCCAACTAGGGTAAACGAGAGTGTCATTGCCCGCGCGAGGGTCTTGATCTCCGTCATCGCTCCCCTCTTGATGGATTCCTTGCGAACGTGTCGTCCTTATCGCCTTTCTCGGTCGGTCGTAGATAAGGTCATTTTGCGCTCTCCTTATTTGCGCCTCCGTGAACTTTCCTTCCGGCACGTTCGACTCCACCCTTTTGCGGGTCTGAGTCCCCGCCGCGCTTTTGCGGTCGGTGGCCCGCTTGTTCTCCAGCTCAGCCTCCTCCTTCTCCGCAATTGGTGCCCTGTAGGCATCCCGTTCCGAGATATCCTCCTTACGGATTGGTGGGACCTCTTTAAAGTCAGCCTCCATCCGTTTGAGTGCTTGATCAACGGACTCATCTTCAAGTAGGAAGGGATCATACTTAATCAGCCTTCGTACATTGACTATTTGAACTTTCCCTCTGCCCCTGATTTTATAATTCAAAGGCCCCATCTGTTCCATGATCTGGTATGGTCCTTTCCAGTGGATGAACAGCTTCGAGCTGACTCCCTGAGGAACCTGAAGATGGTACAGTAGTACAATATCCCCGACCTGAAATCTGACTTGATCCAGGTGTGCCTGCCTGACACCTTCAGTATCAGTCTTCCTGCGCTCCGCCTCCCTATGCGCCTGTACTATTTGCTCCGCCTCCATCTTCGCCCGAAGTCTCACCCCAAACAGCTCATCCTGATCTGCCCCTGAATCTTTTGGGTGCAGCAGTGAGGCTGGGATGGCGGGCTCACGCCCATATACCAATTGGTATGGCGAGGCGGAACCTTTTGAACCACCTAACGCTGTAGAGGGTAGGCAATTCATAGCAAAGGCAAACGAGGATGCTGCCTCCACCCATGCCTTTTGGTTCTCCTTCTTCATACAATACAACTTCAGCGCGGCCTTGAGGGGTCTATGCACCCGCTCTATCTTGCCGTTCGCTCTGGAGTTATAGGCGGTGACATATTGCCATTTCATGCCGTAATATGCAGATAGCTTGTCGATGACTTCATTATTAAAGTCAGAGCCTCGATCTGCCCATATTTTTCTCGGCACCCCAATCTGTGAGATGATCCTGTCAATCAACGCCTTGGCTGTTGTTTCGCCCGTAACGTCTTTGACTGGGACCACCCATACATAGTTGGTGGCTCTGTCTATGGCCGTTAGAAGGTATCTGTAACCTTCCGTCGTGACCGGGAAAGGTCCTACATGATCAGTGTGTAAGAACTCGAACATTCCTAAGTGTAAAGGAAAAGTCCCGATCAGGCCAAAATTCGCCTTCAATGGTGTTTTGGATGTCTTGCATGGGATGCATGCATTGACCTGTTCATCAATATTCTCCTTCATCTTCTTCCACCAGAATCGTCTCGAAATGAACATATGCGTTCTTTGTCGGCCCGGGTGCGCCAGTAGTGGGCAGTTATGAGCAGCGACAAAAATGATGTGTCTGAGTTTCTCAGGAACCCAGAGAGTCCATTTGTCTGGTTGTGATGCATAGCGCCCGTGTTGGCCTTTGTACCACAAGAGACAGTCTCTCCAGCCCATCTCCTTCTGTTGCTCCTTAATCTCCTTCGTCATTTTCAGCTCGTTCGGGTTCTTGTATAGCTGTATTAGCTCTTTGAACTCCGGATCGAGAGCCTGTTGCTGTCTCCATGCAGTGGGTCAGGCTATGTGGATAGTCCCATCCTCTAGCTGCACTCCTATCCTCTCAGGGTTTTCGTCTAACTCCTCCTTGTTCTCCTGCGGGGGTTCCGCATATGCTTCTTGCTTAATCTCTTCTTGTTTTATCTCCGCCTTCATATTCTCATATGCTTCATAGGACCACTTAGCATCCTCGAGGACATGTGCTGTACAGCATATCCCATGATCCGGACCTTGCGGGCTATGACGTAGACCCGATCGGTTATATCGGACCCCTCTCGCCATCTGCATCGACTCGATATGATGCACTTCGTATGTGCAGTCTGGGGATAGATCCTCCATTTCTGCTGATGATACGAGAGCTGCCACTTCTGAGTGAAACTCTAGCCTGGAGAGGCTGTCAGCGACAACATTTCGCTTGCCGGGTAGATGGACCATTGTAAAATTGAAACATGACAAGAATGCCTGCCATCTCGCTAGACGCCAGTCTGTTCATGATTCATCAGCCATAGTAAATTCTGGTGATCAGTCCTTACTATAAACTGAGGTCCACCCCATAAATACTCTCTCAACCGTTTGATGGCCCAGACCACCGCCAGTGCCTCTCTCTGTCTCGTACAATAGTTTCGCTCCGCCGAGCACAACTTTCTACTTATAAACATGATCGGGCGCAACTTTTTCTCCTCATCTTCCTGTTGTAAGACTGCGCCGATCGCGAACTTTGATGCGTCTGTGTCGACTACGAATTGCTTCGAAAAGTCGGGCATCATCAGCACGAGTCCGCCATCCTTCGGATCTTTGTAGATGAGATCTTTGAGCGTGTTGTACGCTTCTAAGGCTTCATCATCCCACTTCTCAAAATCACCGAAGTCGATCATTCTCTCCAACTTAGCCCGAGTTGCACCCCAATTGGGTATGAACTGGCTGTAATATTGCGCCATCGCAAGAAATGAGTGCAGCTCTGTGCGATTCTTCGGCCTCTGCCGGCTCATGATCTCCTCCCTCTTCTCTTTGGATATCGAGACTCTATTGTAAGAGATTTCGTACCCCAAATATGTCACGCTTGTCTTTGCGAGTTGACATTTCTTCAAATTACATTTCAGGCCAAATAGTTTGATACGCCTGAAAATGTCTGTTAGATGGTCGATGTGCTCTTCCATCGTATTGGAGTACACGATAATGTCATCGATGTAACAAAATGCGTACTCTCCCGCCTTCTGTCCTCTTATCCTCATGAAACCTCCCTCTGTCTGGTCATCATATTTGCTACTCAGCATGCTTTGCATTGCTTTCTGAAAGAGTCCCGGGGCCTGTTTGAGTCCCATCGGAAGTACTTTCCACTGATATATCTCCATTCCTACTACAAATGCAGTCAGCCATCTGGACTTTTCATCCAGTGGAATTTGCCAGAAGCCATTCTTCAGATCAATGACTGAGTATAGCTTGGCGTTCCGCAATACTCGCCTTCCTTCTTCAAGAGTAGGTAATGGATTTCGTTCCTCCTCTAAAATTTTATTGACGCGGGCATAGTTAACCGTTAAGCGCCATTCTCCTCCCTGTTTAGGCACCAGTCTCGGTTGGGAAACTATTGGAGATGTCGATCTCTCAATGAAATCCTCATCGAGTAACTGCCGTGCTTGTTCTTCTGCGATCTTTGCTTCATGTATACTCAGATTTGCCCGTCGTGGCGCCGGGGAAGGCTCAGCACCTGGCATTTTACAAATAACCGCAGTGAAGTCTTCCGGCTTGACACCTCCCGCTTGAGGGGGGTCAAAAATCATTTTGTTCGCCTTCAATCTCTCTTTCAAAACCTCTTTCTCCTTCTCCATACCTGCTCCTCCTGCCAATTTCTCGTCTATCGCCGCCTTAAACTCCTCCTCTGACATTCTCTTGTGATGCTTGAGGGGTGCTCTGTCCTCCTCCAAGCCCAACTCTTCTTCTGATACATCGTCCATTCCCGTTTTTTCATATGTGGCAGTGTCTGGTTCGTCGTCCTCCGCCAGACCTACCAACATATCTATTAATCTCGCATATTGCAACGGAGCTTTTCGGGTGTAGAAACCATCGAAGCATGTGAATGCTTGAGAAATCAATTTCAACTTGTCCTGGTCTCTGAGCTTCCGCTTGTATGCACTGCTCTGCTCACGAGTCCCGAGACGACAAGCCACCACTAAGTGTTGCTTCCGTGAGGGCACCGGTATCGGATGATCAATAAGCCGTTCCCGTATCTCCTGCGCCCATATCGCCTTCTCATTGTACGGGAGTATGACCGTATATGGTTTATTATTTTCAAAAAGAGTGCGCAGGCACTTTTTCACTTCTGTCAGTGAGCGCGGCCACGTAGGCTCGTCACCCCAGAATTCGGTAATAAAGCTTTTAATATCTTCTGCCGGGATATCAGGGAGTCGTCCCCTTCTCCTCGGTATAAACTCCTGTCTGTCCTTCTCTTCCACCTTTACGTGAAAGCAATACCCGTTGGTAATATATACTTCGGCCCCTGCTCCTTCTTCAAATCTCGCCAACGATGGGCACCTTTTTCCCATGCATATAATCTCCTCTTTCCTCTTTTCAATGAGATCGTCTATAGAGTATTTATCCCATTGTGTAGAGACTGTAGCCGTATAGACCTCCGCCTCTCTCTTGCCTGACAGGTTTGAACCATCTTTAGACACCGCGTCCGTTGGCATATGTGCCTCATATGCGTGTGTAATGGCCACCTGTTTCCCTTCCGATGCTAACCCTAGGTGTAGGGCCTCGTATGAGTCAATAGCATGGAGAGAGTCGACAGTATATTCTTCTCCTGGCTCTACGCCGTATATGACTCTTTTGGCGGCGCAATCAATCACTACGTTCATTGTCGCCAGTTGGTCATACGACAAAAGAACAGATCCGTGGTATTCGGGGACAACGTATAAGTCCACTCGATCTACTCGTCCGGATTTCAATTTAAAATTTAAAGTGATGATGCCGTTATATCCGTCCGACTACTAACTCCTTTCAAGGTGCCAGATGATTTTTTCATATTAGTGTCTAACCACGCATGGTGTTTCGTAGTAAATTTCCGGCCGACAATATTAATATTCGCCATAGTATCATTACCAACGTTTATAAAGGTATTTAATGTTTCACAAAAAAGGTTCGTATAGCATAAAGCGTCTGGCCGGTGACTTTTTAAGGCCAATACAAGGAGCTTGTGTTCTAAAATCTGTATCCTTTTCTCGAGGTTCGCCTCCTCCTCCCTTTCCGCCGTTTTTGTAATGTCTTTTTGGGTATTGTTCACAGGCGAAGGATGATTGTCCTTGCTTTCTCTGTTTGAGACCGTGAGGAGAGGTTGATGTCCTCCATCCTCCTTGTCTATTGTCTGTCTCGGCAAGTTGATAAGATTGATTGCCGGTTCTATTCTTACTTTCTTCGGCTGTGGCTGCGACAGGCCCGCCTGCTTTCTCTTTGCCAGTGCTTTACTCGCCTGCCTTCTCTTTGCCAGCGCTTTACTCGCCTGCCTTTGAGTCGGTCTGTGGCCTGCTGTGTGCTCTTAGACTCACTGGTACCCTTGGTTGGGACCTGAGTCGGCATCAGTGTCGGTAGTGGTTGCGCCTGATTTCGCATAGGCATGTGGTGCTGAGGAACTCGAGCTTGAGCTCGAGCCGTCTGCCCAGCCCCCATCTCTGTGGTACGGGCGCTCTGCGCTGCCGTATCCACCTCGGCCAACCCATCTTCCTCCTCTACCTTGAAATACACCTCTTCCTCCTGCTCTTCTCACAAATCCTCTCTCCCCCCCGCGAGTGTATGTGCCTCGTGCGAAAGGGGCTCCTCCTCCTCGATTGATTCCTCTCCCTCCTCCTCTTCCTCGTGTTCCACCTCTTCTTCTACTTGCGGCTTCTATGGCTGCCGTCTTCTGATCATCTCTAGCGAAAAGAGAATTGATCGCGTCAGCTAGTTCGTGGTCATGGTCCGCGACATCCTGTAATTTCCACCCCTGATCATTGCGCAGTCGGCGCAGAACGGCGACGGTGTTGGTTTCGTCCGACCGTACGTTCTTGAGGAGTGTGTTTCGGATGCGGGTGTCCTCGACATCGTGGTTGTACGGGCATTTCTTATTTGTGTGTTTGAAGCATTGTGCCCGTGCCCACCAACGAATACAAGGTGTGTTGGCTTCACGACTGTTCTCTCTTGGTCGCTTTCCTAGAGATCGTTGCGTATGTGCGGCTTGCGGTTGAGCAGAAGCCGATGCAGAACCGATCAAGGATGCTGTCTGGCTGTCGAGCCTCTGACAAGCGGTCATTACTTCGGTCCACAACATTTTTGGGCTCACGGCCTTAGTCGTGGCCTCAAAGACGCTCATCTCCAAAAAGTTCAAGTGCTTTACCTTGTCGAAGGTTTTGCAGTCTTGCATGAGCAGTGTGAGCTTATTTTTGTTGTAGACGTGCAAAGCACTGAGGAAATATAGGAGTATGGCTTTGTGGTTATAAAAGAAAGTGTACTGGGTGCCCACATTTGTTAAGACAGATGCAAGCTGATTGACAGACTGCAACTGCTCCGATACTAAGTCGAAAATTTCAAACCCAATCAATGTGCCAGTGCACAAGTGTTGGTATCCACTTGCCTTAAAGTATCGAATGAGGGCAGCAATGGCCAGAGTACAACTCATCTCTGCATGTCCACCTTTCCTTGGTAGCTCCTCCTTTCGTCTGTACTTCTCGTAAGTTATACGATCAAAACCAGCTCCAAGGAGGGATCGATCACAGAGATGTTCTAGGACTTCATACTCCTGCTCCACCTCACACTGGTTTTGCTGGAAGCATCTGTCCATCTCATTGAACTTAGTCATGAGGGTCTTCTCTGTGTCAGCCTCATCGGCAGTGATAGCATAGAGCTTAAGGCCCCCTCCCCCAATTTTGATTTTAGCTAGGGCTGCCTGCAGCGCCTGCTTTTTCTTCTGGGAGTCAGTCAAGTTAATTACTGTTCCTCCCCCTTGGGGTCCTCCTCCTGTGGGTCCTCCTCCTGCTTTCTTGGGAGCTGGGTTAGATGTGGTAGGTGGAGCCGTTGGCTGTGGAGCCACCCGTGCTACTGCCATTGCCACAGCTATCTTCTCCTTCTGCTCCTTCTCCTCTTTCTGTCTCGTCTCTTCTTCTTTCACCTGTCGTGCTAGATGAGTCACGAACTGTGCAAGCCCTGTGGCACTAGAGAGGAAGTGTGCCTTTTCTCTCATGGAAGACTTATCAGCTCTGTTATTATTTGGGATTGTTGTGAGAGGGCCTTTAATGAGAGTGTGATTCTTCGTGTGGGCCCATTGTTTCCATGTTGGTTTTTGCTCCTTCCCCTCAAAAGAGGCCCTTATGAAGTTGTGTGAGGCGTTCAAGCACCTGACAAGACTGGTCAAGCTCCTCGTAAACAGGATGTTGATTGTGTTGTCTTTCAGGGCTTTGTACATTTCGTTGTAAGCCCGTGTGAAGGCAGTTACAAAAGCCTCAATGGCAAACTCAATGCCACTTTGGTTTCTACCTTCGAACTTTCTTTCTAGATTCTTGATATCAGTGGAGACACCACAGACAGACAGCCATGCTGCAGTTGTGCGTTTATTTTTCCACTGTATGATTGTGCGTTCATGAAATTCCGCAACGATCACAGCAGCGTAGAGTGTTGCAGATATGTCGTATATGTCGCACAGTGTAAGAGTCGCCATACTTGATATCCTGCAATGGCACTCTTTCGTGCTCAAACCTCACTTTGTTGAATAGAGGCTTCGCAAGGCCGGGAATTTTGATTAGGAGGTTGCTTTGACCTTGTCCTGGTCTATTCCTTTTCTCGTAAGGAATGTAGATGTGTGTTTTATAATAGGTTGGGTAGTTAAGGAAGAAGGACTCTTCATCATCATATGTAGCCAACTGTTCCCATGTATTTGGGATATTCTGGCCAACATCCTCCATCTCTCTCTCTGCCTCTGTCAATGGAGATCCTCCAGTCTGACCTGCACTCTCTTCTTGTGCATTACCCCCCCTGTCGACTCTACATCGGCTGTATACGTATACTCCTCTCTCTCCTCTCCGTCTCTATCCCCCCTCTCTTCTGAGTACTGAGTCTCCTGCTCCTCTCCTCCCTCACTAGGACCATAATCAGTTGGTGTCACACCAGCCTGCTCATTCTCGTCTTCCATCTTATGTTATGAGAGTCACGTCTGCTTTTTTTTTTTTTTCCCCTCTGTTATTCTTATCACTCTGTGCAACTTTCTTCTCCTTCTTCCTTTTCTCTGTT
>WBZZ01005001.1:82500-87500 GCA_019918135.1 Paulinella micropora
AACAGACAGTTCGCGCACATTGATCACACCAACTTTCGCTACTACACATGGCAAGGAGTGCTGTTGATCCTTCGCCTCTTCGTTACCCTCTCGTATCCTGCCGGGGCTTACCTGTGTCTGGTTCTCACCAAGACTACCAACCAGACAACCGCCAACTACTTTCAGAAGCAAATGGGAGACGTGTTTGAGTACATGCTCTATCTGCCCGTGATGTTCATGCGTATGGCCTACTCTTGTGGAGCGACGCATCGTGTAGGTGAGTTGCTGGAGCAGATGGAGCACTTGGAAGGCAAACCGATGAGCGGCTCCGAGTCCAGCGTAATGAACAACGCAGATCGTATCCAGTTGGTAGACGTGTTTGCCAACCCTCCCATCAAAACGGCCAAGGCCACCAAGAAGAAAAAGGGCAAGCAAGCTGATAACGAATTCAACCATGGAGGACAGTTCGGGGAGGAAGCTGGCATTACCAACGGAAGTCTTTTCATGGGAGTCAACTTGAGAGTCCAACGTGGTGAATCGATGGTTATCATTGGTCCCTCCGGATGTGGTAAGTCCAGTCTACTCCGAGTAATCGGCGGGCTGTGGGGCATCGACAAAGGCTCCATTATCCGCCCAGCGAAGAAAGGGAAAGGTGGCCTCTTCTTCCTGCCGCAGAAGCCGTATGTCTTTCCTGGCACTCTCATGGAGCAGATGGTGTACCCGGAGCAGAGCGAAAGCGTGGAGGGCCAGGAGAAGAAGGCCACGCCGGAACAGGCCAAGAAGATGCAGCAAGTCCTGAAGGAAGTGTATCTGAGCCACCTCTTCGACCGCTACGGCTTGGACACCTACGCCGACTTCCCGTCCATCCTGTCGCTGTCGGAAATGCAGCGTTTGCAGTTTGCCCGCGTCTTCTACCACAAGCCTGCCTTCTGCTTGGCTGACGAAGCCACTTCTTCGTTGGACCTGGCGCTGGAGTCCTACCTGCTGGAAAAATGCGGCACCGATGGAATCTCTCTCGTTTCCGTTGCTCACCGCCCTACTGTGCTTCCTCACCACACACATATTTTGTGCTACGACCCCAAGACCCACCGCTGGAACCAAGTGCCGACGAAGGACTGGCCCGGCTGCCCCGAGAAGTTCCCAACCGCTGGGCTGGAACAAAAAGCCAAGTCGTCCACGGCGCACCTGGAGAGCGAAGCCACTGAACCAGAACCGGAAGGCATCAGCTGGTCGTTCTGGAGGAGACTGGGCCGCGCGCTACGCTTTGCTTTTCAACCTGGCTGTGATGACTCGGGTTGGCAGATGACCTTCATCATGGTTTGCGTCATGACGCTTTATGGCGGGCTACAGATCCTGATCTACAAGAACTATGGTTCTTCCGCGATCATCAAAGCCGTCATCACTGGCAAGTACCGCTTTGCCTTCGACATGTGCTTCAAGGTGATTGGAATCAGCGTCGCCATGGCCATCGCCCAGGCTTCGAGCTGTTTTCTTGGCTCTATGCTGGGTCTGAAAATGCATCGTGGTGTCATTAAAGAATTTCATGGGAAGTACTTCCAACCTGGGGTGGTGTACCACACTAATCGTGTCCAGCATCTGAATGGTGTTGATCAACGGATGGTGCAAGATCTTGCTGGCTTCCGCGAGTCCCTGACTTGGTACTTTGGCAATCCTTTCGCGTACTTCAACTACCACATCGGATTTTTCCCTCTCATGGTGCCCATGATTATGCTCACGACCTACGCATTCTACAAGGGCTGGGGCTTGGCTGTTTTCATGTTCGTCTTCATGATCCTTGCTCTTATCGCTCAGGTTGTTGCCTCAATTTTTACTTCTAAAGCGGTTGAGGTGAGGCAAGCAAGGGAAGGCGACCTCCGCCGACACATCGCTCGCGTCGTGCAGAACGTGGAATCCATCACCTTCTTCGACGGTTATGAGAAGGAAAGAGACAGCGCCGAGAGATTGCTCTTCGCCTTCTACTACTCTCGACTTCGTTACAGCTACATTGCTGGCTTGACCAACATCCCCACAATCACCATGTACTACTGGCTGCAAACCGGAATCTACGTCATGGCGGCATACGTTCTCCATATCAACCCCTCGGCTATGGATGCTGAGTTCTTCAGTGCTATTTCCTTCAACATCATTTGGGCCAAGACCGCCTTCTTCATCATCCAAGCAGTGGGCAACTCAGGCTTGGTGATTGGCTTCAGCCATCGAGTGGGGAAAGTGCTGGAGGAGCTTGATACCGGCGCGCCCTACGTCGAGGAAACGCAACGACAGATTACTCTCTCTGAGGAGATCCGCTTCGACAAGGTCACCGTCGCGACTCCCACGCCCAACCCGGCCGACTCTAGCACCATCGTCTCCGACTTCTCCGCTGCAGTGCCGCCTAACCTCTGCGTGGATGGGCTCGGCAAGAGCTCGCTCCTGCGTGTTCTGCACGGACTGTGGCGCCCCATTTCGGGCAAAGTGTCTCGACCGCACATCGGCAAGGACGGCATTGTGTTTGCCCCGCAGCAGTCCTACATGACCCAAGGGACACTAGCGCAACAGATTGTGTATCCTTTGCTCGTTAGGTACACTGCTCACAGCGCACCCGTATAGAGAAAGATATATATACATATATATATATATTTATATATAATGTATATATATATATACATACATATGTATATATATACATGTATATATATATATATTATATATATATATGTATATATATGCATGTATACATATATAATATATATATGTATATATATATACATGTATATATATATTATATATATATATATAATATATATATATATATAGAGAGAGAGAGAGAGCATGATTTGATGCGATCAAACATCGTTCTGTTGCCGTCGTTCTTAATGTCTTTTTTTTCCAGTAAAACTGGATTCACCCTGCCTTTTTTTCCTGCGCAGGGATGCTAAACCCGACGATGGTGAGCTTGAGGCGATCGTGGAGGAAGTGGGGCTCGGCGCTATCTGCCGTCGCTGGGGCTTGCACAACATCGTGCCCTGGGAGAACGTGCTGAGCGGAGGCGAGGCACAACGGCTTGGCTTCGCCCGCATCTTGTACCACAAGCCCAAGTTTGCTGTGCTGGATGAGACCACCAGCGCGTTAGATATGGCTACGGAAGCCCGCTGTATGAACGCCTTGGTCAAGCGCGGCATCGAGATGCTATCGATGGCAGCCCGTCCCTCCATCAAGACCTACCACTCCCAGTACATCCAACTGAACGGAAGCGGCAAACGTGTGAAGGATGAAGGACACACGGCGGTGAACATCAATTCGGAGAGAGGCCCTGAGTGAAACCGTGTGGACGTCCATCTCGATGGAAGCAAACGTGGAATGGATATTAGCAAAACGGGCAAAAAGTCACGTGCAAGTGGCAACAGCCTCACGTGAGGAATAAATGGCGGAGGCTTTTAACTCTCCCATGAAGAGATTGTTTTTCAGACTAGATTCCTTCGTTCCTTTGCCAGATGGAACTAGTGGACATAGATCGATCATGATTGCGATCAAATAAGTTACTTTTGGTAGGCAGTCGATTGAGAGTATCGCATTCAGCATCATTAAACAATCTTAAAGAATTGATATTGATATAACACTTTACCTGGTAGTTTACCGTTTTCTTTACTAAAGCAGTATCTTATTTGAATTTATCATGTGAAGTTGACTGAAGCGTTCAAGTTTGCCACGTTAGTCAGCATCTGAAAGAAATTCAACTGGGAAGTTCCAAGTTATACGCATTGTAAGATTGTAAGTCAGTTTGTAATTAGAGTCTGTACCACACCGTGTATACAGTCTGAATATTGAATGATGATTCATCTGTAGTAATGAAATATTAATAATGCCGCGGAGAAAGAGGCAAGAATATCTTTAAACCGAGAAAGGTCTGTTGCACAAGGAAGAATCAAGGACACTGAAAAGGCAGGACGGTTGCCGAAAGAAATTTTATTGAAGTTGTCAATATCCTGCAGATGCTTGTACTGAAATAACTGTGGTCGGAACTTGAATATGGTGACAATGTAGTAAAAAGGTTGGTGACTGTTAGCACTGATATGTTTGAATTATTATTAATAATATGAAGTTAATGAAATTATAGAAAAAGTTTCAAGTAGATCTGGTACCGGAACTAGATGATAATTATGATTGGTAGAGAGGTAGACCAAGTATATTAAATTCACTTAATAAGAGTGCTCAAGTAACGACAAGCAAGTGACTGCACTTAGTGTCACTATGTAACTTGTGTGGTGTGAGGGCAGGCCGATAGGAAAATGTGGGAGAATATTAATAGCCTACCGAAAAACCAAAACAATCAAGGCACTTGAAACAACCAGCACTTCCCTTGATTAGGCCTAAACGGCGATAATAGATGATTTGCCACAGGCTCCTACATTTTCCCCCGGGCCCATACTCAGGGTTTCAAGTTCCTCTCTTTTGTAGGGGAGGAAGATTAGGTTATTTTCATAGTGCTGTGGAATCATGATTGGATGGATAAATCATACTACTACCCCGGCTTGCATTAAATATTAATAATATCTTTTGAATATAACCGACAAAAATGGTCTGCAGGGCGTACTAATCATAAGTGATGAGCTGTGCTCAAGAAGACGATTTTTGAGGGAGAATCCTGTGTCGCAAGACCGTTGTTTTGGTTGTGTGGTAACGGATGGTCGAGTTAGAGTGGAACTTGAGGGAAGGTAGCAAGGCAAGTGAAAAAATAATAGTTGATATAGGTAAAAGAGGAAATTGCTAGTGCAGTCAGACTGAAAATTTACGATGTGATATGGGTAAATATGTCGGCTTCCCCACAAGAGGGGTGGCAACTCACTCACTTCAGGGATTGTCGGCCCCCGCCAGCCCTCACATTACATAGTGGCATTGAGTGTCGTCCGGCTTGTCGTTACTTGCCAGGGACTCTTACATTAATACCGGTACCAGTACTATACTTGCCCGGTATTACAATAATCAATTACTGATTAAAGAGGCTCATGATAATTCGTAGGGGA
>WBZZ01005002.1:15000-45000 GCA_019918135.1 Paulinella micropora
TATGTAGTACGTATGTACGTACGTACGTTTGTTTTAAGTTATTACACTCATGTATCAGGCGTCTGCTCAGTATTTACAGAAATGTTGTACAACGCTTCGTTTCGCGAGGGCAGGCGTTTAACAAGAAGCATTAAGAGTGAATCTTTGTTGTATTGATATAACAGGTTATCGAGAAGAAAGAGGGACAAAGTTGAAAACAAAGAGACACAGAATGCCACAAAATTAGTTACTGTAATCCACATTTATGCGATCGCAGTACTGATCGCGACTTGAAATAATCAACCAAGAAAGTAAAACATCAAGCAGAAAGCAAGGGCAGACAGACATAGACTGGGAGACAAAGCCACACGGAAGTCAGAACGAGGTTTTGACCTGGCAAACTGCTGCTGTTTTGTGCCGAAAAAGTAAGGTCAGAGAAAAAAAATCATGTTAGGAACGACAGACGTAATTGGTCCCGAAAGCGCCGTCTTTTGCCCCGAAATCGTTTTCGCGGCAAAACGTCACTATCACGTGGAGCTCTCATTTCCACCAGACGAATTTGTACAGAAATTTTGACACTCACTCGAACAGTGTCAAAATTCTACTTTCTTACACAGCTGGAGCCAGACCTTAAATTCCATCCCATTTGTGCCAATGAAGAACACTAATCAACTTAATCAAAATCAAACTTCAGACTAACAGAAGACTAACAGGACACACTAACTTCTGCACATTCCCATTTTTTCCCATTATTTCTGACTTAACAAGAAATTGCCGTGCACTCACCCACGTGATTCCATGTTGTGTTGCAGAAAAGCGCCGAAGAAAAAAACCGAAGCAATCATGTCCTTAGCAAGCGAGACGATTCCGGTCTTCTTAGACTCTTCTTTCAGCGGCCTGCTTTCTTCCGTCTTCTTCTGCCACTAGTTTGGCTTTGTTTTATTTTTATTTATGTCTTTACTTTACTTGTTTGTTTTTTCAAGATAATCTATACTTCGAAATTAGTTTTTTTTCTTTGCCTATCGGCCTTTTTCTTGTCTACATGTTGTGTATGTCATCAAAGCAACCACCATAGACCGACTCATGGCATGCAACTAATCGTCATCATCGTCAACCACGACAACAACAACAACAACGCAGTGCACAGCAGCAGCAACAGCAACAACCGCAGCAACGACGAGGACGACGATTTAACGACTTTCACATCAAGAAAGATACCAACAACTCGATAAACCAAGTGAGAACTTGAAAATAATGCAAGAAGAAACCGAGAGACCGCTCATTTTTCTTACTAGCTGCTGTTGTTCCTATGCTGCTGCTGTTGTCGTTGTTGCCAGCGGTTGTGGTAGTGTTACAGTTATTTTTGCTGGTGTGGTGTGTCAGCCCGGACTCCCACGGGAAGAGCCTCACAATCACTACATCATCCCGCGCATCATCCAAAAGGGCATCAGCGCGGTGTTTACTCGGCTTGAGAAGTACACGCCGTCCGACTGGTATTAAGTCTTGAGCTGGACCCGCCAAAGAGAAAGTTTGCAGCTCTTAAGTACCACTTCGTTCTCACCCGATAGACTGAATGAGGCAGTAGCTCGTTTGAAAACTCTCATCATGGAGCATTCTAACGAGCCACGACACAGGTATTTGGATGACGAAGCCCTTGAAGGCAGGTTCGTTGTACTTAAGTGTACTTGCAACAACCTGTGAAGATAGTTCTCTCGGTTGCAGTGGACGGGTGGGCTGGTGCTGATGGGACTTTGACTGTGGCCAAAGCGTCCAACTCTGATCCCTGATTCCTCCGTCAACCATGGTACGGCTGTAACTATTCTGAAGGCATCCTTTGAACGCTCAAAAAACAAGGAGAAAAAAATGAGGAAACTAGGGATCGATTGCAGAGGCAAACGCACTGGTCGACGCCCCTTCGTTTATTTATTATGTATATTTTGATGTAATAGCACAAACGACCTTTTCATCCAGCCCCCCCCCAATACAATTGACAAATTAATTAGATCCTGGTCCACTACAGCATAACCATATAGTCACGGTAGCTTCACTTCTGATTGCTTAATATATATTTGTAATTGTTCCTGTATTACGATATTTTCTGGTACTGGTGGTAAATTGCTTTTATGTTCGTATGTTATTAATACCAGTTTGGTGAGGGTTTCCTTTCTTGTTCTTTTGAATCTCAGTAAAAATGGTGTCTGTGTATGTGCATGGATACCATATGGTATCCATAATTATTAATATTCCGGATCAGAAAAAATAATAGAATCATAAAACTTTATTAATATTTTTATTAAACTTTGTTTTCCTGTCACCCAAAGTAAGAAAAATTTATTTACATAAGTGAAAAGGCGCATGCCTTACTGTCAGAGAGCCCCCGCCCCAAAGTCATTTTTACCCCTGATACCAGGTGGTATCTAGTGTTTAAACTATTTGAAAATGCTCAAAATCACTTACGTTGTTTTTTTTTTGCTGGTTTTCCGTATTGCTTGTGCCAGGCGTGACATGTGCGACCTTCGCCGCTGCACAGTGGCATATCCTCGCCACAGGAGGCGCAATAATAACTCGTCATGGCACCCTCCTCAGAAAAAGCGTACAGGCAAACACTGCACCTACGCCTCTTTGGCCTCTCCGTGCTCTGGCTGTATGCGCGACCGGCCTCCTGCTTTTTTCTAATTTTGTCCGACAAGGGTCAAAGGATATCTGCACAGTTCCATGCACGGGGTGAACGGGGGGGCGACAGGAGCGAGGGGTGCAGAGGGGGGGGGGGGGGGGGGGGGGGGGGGGGGGGGGGGGGGGGGGGGGGGGGGGGGGGGCTGGGGACCTGCAAGATTAGGCTCGTTTCCGCTTTCAATGAGCTTGGATGCGAGGAGATGCTTGAAAAAGCCGGGCCTGTTGTCTCCTTTCAGCATATTGAGATTGACCAAAACGGTTTTGCTGAAAAAATTGAAATGCTTGTAAGCATTGGTGATAATAAAATACAGCAAAATAAAGAAATCAATATTTTTCCAGTCATTGACTGTAATGCAGAGGTTGAGGGAAGAGGACCCGTGGCGAGCGGAGTTGAATTGATCGACAGCGTTGAAAGCGCTATAATACAACGCCACGGCCTCACACCTCGGGACAAAGAGGCAAAGTGCGGCTGTAACGAGCATTCCGCTGCTTGCCGGGCAAAGTGGTGGAGCATGTAGCAATAACCTGCTGCTGATTGTGGTCGTTTTGGTTTACCGCGAGCAGCCTGATACCGTCCTTTTCGCATGTTGCTGACGCCAAATCCCCCTTCGACCCCCCCCCTGGCACCCCATAGCATCTTCACAGGAAAGCCTGCGTGTGCAGTCTTCACCATTCCGACAAAATCAAGGCCCCTTTTTTTCAACTCACATGCTGTTTTGCAACTGGCAAACCACGAATCACCGATTGCAATGCGCCCAGAACCGAACCACGGCCTCATCATACGCAAAGTGGTGGCAGTAGTGACCCCGAACTCATGTGCAAATTCTTTTTTTTGATCTCCTTACCTTCCACCATCTCCAGTGCGATACAGACCCCAGACTCGACACAACAGGCGGTATGATATTCCCTTCCCACGGGGATCGGCTTGCGGGGAACAACCATTTGCCCAGGCATTCCTTCTCCAGTGAACTGCCCCATACTTTCGTCGATAGTAATGACCCCCCCCGCAACTATGGCTTCCCTCGCCTTACGATCGACAGCCTCCGCCCACCCCCGAATAGGCAAAAAAGGGTCCTCTTCTGTTGCTGGTGGACCTGTACGTAAACATTTCAAGGTCCCCTCGAACCGATTGCAGGCCATTATGTCGCCGTAACCATCCCCCGGCAAGCAGTCTGTACCCATACACTTTTTGGGTGCCCAGTGTGACCTTCTCCTACCTCTGTCGGCCAATGAGATTTGGATTAACAGCCCCTTAAAGACAAAAATTCTTCCGTCGTAAGTGGTTTTGAGACCCTCTTATCTTTCTCTTTCGCTAGCTCTACGTTAGTAAGCTGTATAAGTTTTGTCACCGCATCCATTGGCAAAAAAGCAAAAAGTGTCTACACACAGGAAAAAAGAAAAAAAAATAAAAAAAAAATTGGCAAAACAAACAAAAACCTTGAAAAAAGCTGACACCATGATTACAAGAAACCAACAGACCAAACACAGAGTTGAATTTTTTTTTCTTTCCAATCGTTGTCTGAAACAACACAACACAATTAAAAAAAAAGACATAGACATGTAGAGAAAGTGTTGGGGAATGAGGTGCTAACTGGCATAGGAAAAATATATAGAGAAGACAGAGAGAGAGGAGGGCTTACGACAGGGGGCCAGTGTCTTTTTTTTCATCGAGTGTCGTCTTCGGTTTGTGCCAAGGTCGATCTGCTCCCCAATCCACCGCCTGTGGACCCAGCTTCCAGTCGAACCCCTTTCCCAGGAGTTTTTCTCTCTCAGTCTCTATTTCCTCGGCCGTATGAGGGCTTGGATTGTAACGGGGCATGAATTCTTCATCACCTCCCTCCCCCTCCTCCTCGTCTTCTTCTACAGCAGCCTGCTCTTTCTGTTCTTGTTTTTGTTCCTCCTCCTGCTCCTCCTCTTCTTCTTCTTCATCATCAGAGACCTCCATCACTACCTCTTCGCCCTCCCCATTCATGAAAGCCAAACTCGACCACTCATGGGCTGGCTCTGGCTTCAAATGTTTTGTGAACTCGTAATAATCCTTACCATCAAACCGAGCAGTAATAAGAGCCTTTTTTTGTTTCGTTTCTTTTTCTTTCAACACACCCAAAGCCCGAATGTCCTTATATTTCGATTCCCCGAATTTCTTTTTTGCTCAAGGCACCCCGAACCGAGAAACAGAGACTGAGGTGGTCGTTCCTACTTCCATCTTTAGAGAAAAAAATCATTATGTGGCGGCTTCCCGTGGAAAAAGTGTATTGGGAGGGGTCACCCTTCTATCAAAAAAAAAAAAAAAAAACTTCAACTCAAAGTTTTGTAGAGAAATTTTACGGGTCGCTTCCTGGGGACTTGCTCAATAGATTACTGTAGTTTATTTTATGACAACGCATCCGGTTCGATCGCTAGAATTTTTTGAAAACCTGTCACTAAAAACTGATACCATATGGTAACACTGGATACCATATGGTATCGCCATGAGCATAGACAATGGTGGTAGACAACTGGGATCCCGGAGCCTCCGGTTAAAAGGCTGACTAGTTTCCCTACCCCTACCCGGACCTTCAAATTGTACAATGGGTTGTGAGCCTTGGAAGTGCTTTCCCCTGCAAGAAACGTAATGGAAGGAGGGTAGGAAAATGAGAAGTCTGCGTGACGTTCGAAGTGGCTACGAAAGTGAGAGCTGGCGTCTGCCAGAAGGGCCACAGCGCATCGGTCTGTGTCTGACTCTGCTAAAGAGGCACAACAGCAGAGCTGGATGGGAAATCCTAAGGGTGGCTTTTGGCGGGACTGTGAGTCTTCGGTTGGAGCTACGAGTGGTTTTGCCTCGTCTTTGTCCTTCCGTCGTTTCTGTCACCTGTTGCTTGTCTGTGTCTGTGCCATCAGAACAGAGTAAGCAAGGTATGACTGTATCTCTATTTTGCAAGTAGAGAGCGGCATAGCTGTGTGCTGTGAGAGTGTGACGTCACGAAGGTAGCTGTGGTGGTTCTCCTATGCCGGCCCACCCGGTATATACTACAATGGCTTTTGTCGGTTCTGTTATAAAATAATATATTTATTGATACCTATCCTTTTACTAAACCAAATAATAACAACTTCGCCAATAACCCAATCTTCATGAGCTTATACAAGCAAGGATCAAAGATGGTGGGAAAATGTGGGAGACTAGCGAAGCCAAAACAACCAAGGCAAACAGCAACCAGTTCCCGTTGTCCGGCCTAACGATAATATAATCCGGGCTAAAAAGTGTAACGGTCCTTTTTAGTAATACTATCGCCGCCTGTCTACAATGGGATTACTGTTGGGAAGAGCTTCGTAATATGTCCGGCTTAATACCCGGTATTATTAAAGTAGCCCATATTTACCTATCTGCGCCTACATGACAATACTTACCGTTCCTGTCTGTCGGTTATCTTTGGTCTGGATGCTTCGGAGTCTCTACTTTAGGTATTCCTCAGTCTTCATATCGTTAGGACAGTTATCGGTTATTAAATATCGTACTATTGTAAAAATCTGCAGTCGCTAATAAAATCAACAGGGTATGGAAATTTTCCTCTGAGCAAACACTAGCTAGTGTCGAGAAAAAGCATGGGTGGGGATTTTTTGATGAGCTTCCTAGGTATATACGTTTTTTTTTTGAGACGTTTTGGGTGCAGGGGTGTGCAGTCATGCAGTGGCAAAGTTTTCTTTGAGCTGTCGGGCTACACACGAGTTGCTTGTAGCGGGGCTGGGGTTGCCGCTGTGTAACAGGGATTTGGGGGTTTGACAGCTCACAGCTCAGACTAGAAAATGTTGCTTTGCATGAGGTGTGGTTGTTTTGCTTGGGTTTTTTAGATATGTGTGTACACACAGAGTGGTAAGAGACATAGTTTTATTTCCAGTCGTTAACCTCTTGCTGTCAATGATTCGGCAGTCGGGTAATGCGGCCTACAGGTCCGATGATCAGCTGTATATAGGAGGCTTGGAATTAGAGGAGGATCAAATTGCCTCAGTCTAAGGACACTACTCGGTCGTTTTCGCAGGATATGATCTCGTTATCCCTGTTGATGTCGGTGAAGAATATCTGTCCCGTCCACACTTCAAGAATTGGGTCTCGATGACTGAAAACCTGATCAGCTTTCCTCGCTTGCCACCGATGGATACGTTTACCCGACGCGAAACCCTGATAGGCACTCTTGTCTGTATGTTTACCCTTTTCTATGGCCAGAGTTCGAGCCAGAGGGTATTAACCGAATCAGTCTTACGTCTTTTTGTAGAGATCAGATATCCTAGAATGAGCCCTCGTGATAATGTCTGGCCACGGATACAGGGGTTGTTCCGAGTCTTGACGATGTGGCCAGATTGGATGGAGAACACGTCTTTTCGTGTACGATGGTCTTGGGTCCAAGATCTATTGGATGAGCGACCAGAGCTGATGCAGCCTTAACCTCGTATCCCGTTACTAATAAGTTGTTGATTCACTCCTTCGTCTAATTAAGCATTTCACAGGGTGGGGTTAGCGTGCCGGAGGTTTTGGTTATCAGTTTCCCTTGGCCTCGGGATACGATTCCTGGGGTTTCTTCAATTCAGCCACTCGACTGGGATCATCGATCTGCGTCATGGCTACGCTGGCATTGGCGCATCGTTGGACTCTCTACCCTCCGTGTGGTTTTTTCTTTTGATTAGTTAGGTTTTTCTTTCTCCTGTTCTCTGTCTTATTTTCTCTTTTATCTCGCTTTTTTTCTATTCTCCTCTATTTTTCTGTCTTAACATACTTCCATTTATTATTTTTTCAACTGGGATTTTCCTCTTCCCTGATATATTATTATTATTAGTATTATTATTATTATTATTATTATTATTATTATTATTATCATTATTATTACTATTATTATTTTATTACCATTATTATTATTTTATTACAACAGAACTTATCCCTTGTTATGTTTTCTCTTTATCATCGAGCTTCGATCTGTCTCTTCAAGTTCCTTTTCAAGTCTCCTTTTCTTGTTAACAGTTTTTTCTCGTTTTTTTAAACTTATTTCCCCTTTTCTCACGCGTTTTGCGTATTTTTTCAACTATCCGTTTTTACGCAGAACCGGCCGGGCCGGTGTCTGCCTTAGTGGAAAAGCTTTTAGCTGACGGCATACGATTGCCATTCTCTCTGTGGTGGCTTACCACTGATTGCATGAAACCGCTTCTCGGAAGCGTGCACGAAATTCTCACAAAGGCAAACGATTGTCTTCTAGCAAAAAAGGGAGCGAGGGTCGAACGATCGGTCCTTTGATTTTCCACGTTTTCTGAAAACATTTGGTTATTAAATAAAATTGGAAGAGTGTGTTATTTTCGGTTTGTTTGGTGATGGGGCGTGGGTTGCTGTGGTACAGTGGGTCAGGTGCACTACTCCTCACAAGACAAAGGAAATTTCATGGAGGAATGTTCAGATGTACGGAATTTACGTTTGCTTTATGATTGGTTGCTATTTTATGATGTTTTTTTTTAATGGATTTTGGGGGCTGGGGAGTGAGTGTGTCATGCTGGATTGAATTTGGGGGGCATGCAAAAAGACACAGGAAAAAAGGGTTTTCTGTCAGAAAAAGAGATACTTGGGGGGCATGGAGACCAGGAGGTGCAGAAGGAGACATGAAACAAGGGCATGGGGGATAAGGTCGGAAGATTTTGCAAGAGAGAGAGGGTGGAGCAATGACGGTTTTGAGACAGACATGTCGGTCGGTCAAGGGGGGTTAGAGGGGACGCTTTTCCGGAATGGTGATACAAGCAGACGGGTTTCTACTCAGAGGGATATATAAGGGGGATGGGGGCTACACGAGGAACTTGAAACGTGGTCGGAATTCAAAGGAGAAATGGGGTTTTTCAAGGGGGAAAGATGACGCCATCATGGCGTAAAAAGGGGACGACAAATGGGACGGGTGTAGCGGACAAAAAACAGCAGAACCATGCCAAGTCAAAAGGGAGAATTGTCGAGGATATTTGCGGACTTTTTCCATGAGACGAACTACTGCTAGTTTGCACCATATCACACGCTCACTAACGGCCTGACTAGACGAGACACGCAGACGCAGTGTAGAAGTGCGTAGAGGGGAATATGGGGAACTTGAAGGGGAATGAGGATGGAGGAAATAGAGTTTGGGGAACTTGATGGACTGGGGGACTTGAAGAAGAGTGGAAAAAGGGCTGCAAAGAGGGGGTGTAGGGGGTACCGACGTCAGGCATGGTAGGAATTATGGAAATTTGCCCCTACTTTAGGAGAACGTATGGAGGGGGAAGAGCCTAAAAAGAATAGAAAGGAGGAGTAAAGGATAAGGTGGGGGGGGGGGGGGGGGAGAGACTATGCATACTTCCATTCGTTAGGTATGGAGAGGGGGAATAAGGACGAGAAGGAGACGACAAGCGGGGATGGAGAGGAGAACAGGGAAGAGAGCGAGAAGACAGAAGAGAATGAGGAATATGATTGGAGGGCTTAGCCTAAGGTTGGTAATTGGGTCCTTAAGTGTGAGACGGAATACGTCTTGACGAGGAAACTATTTGAGACGGGAGGTTGCACAGACGAACATTTTCGGAAAGTCGAAGAGCATTATGTGGGGAGCAATAGAGTTGGGAGAATCGTTTCAATGGACTGAGGAATGGGCGGAAATGGAAGAGGGTTTCAAGAAGGGGAACGGGGAAAAGGGGAAATAATGAAGAGACAGAGAGTTGGCGAACGCCGACAGACACAAGACATAGTACCTTCCGTCCTTAATTTAGGAGGTACTGCAACAGATGAGCAAGCACGAAGCGGGGAAATTAGAGTTGACGGAGGAGGAGAAGAAGTTGGGGCTGACAAGGGGGGTGGAATACAAAGTCGAGGAGGGAGCTCAACGGTTTCTGGAGGAAATGGGGGACGAGTGGGATGTGAAGGTGGGGGAAATACTGGGGACGGAACGGGTTCGTAATGATAGACGTTGGATGGCGATTAGGGATTTGTGGGAACTACAATGGTATAGGTGGGACGGGGTAGAGAAAGAGGCGATATGGAAAATATTTGCGGCCACAGAGAAGGCGCGGTATCAATTCGCTTTTATGGCATGATGACAAAAGTAGAGAGGACATGCCAGGAAAGAGGAACGGGTACATACGTATACGGCATGGGCTTGTGCAAGAGGAAAGCCTCAGCAAGCAAAACGGTGGATTGATGTTTTAAGGAAACGGGGCGAAGACAGCTGGACGATGTTTGTTGAACTTTTACTGCTAAGGGGTTTGATAGAATTGCTGGACCCGAAGGGACCGGACTGTCACAGGGACTGGGAGAGCATCGAGACATGGGCATGGGTTCAGGAACTACAGATGGATTATAGACAGTGGGTTCAGAGGGAAAGGGAACCTAATAGGGAGATAGAGAGACAAGAGGACACGTCAGCTCGGGAATCAAAGAGGACGAGAGAGGAACCGGCAAAGAAGGAAGACAGTGACTGTCGGCAAGAGACTGCGGCAGAGGTGGTGGAGTGAATGCGAGGCATCCCTGAGGAGGAATGGGAAAGGATGAATTGGGAGGTGTCACCAGAGGTTTATTGGGGGAAAGAAGGAAAGGACCCAAATAAGGAGGGGTTTACAATTACAGACATGGAAAACGAAAACAAACAGAGGTTTTGGCAGCGGAATAACAAAAGGGTCTATGGGAGCGGGTTTGGGGTCTTGATATGTTATAAGAGAGAGCGGGTACATGGCGGGGATGAATGTATGGGCAATTGGACAGATATGATATGCTCCTTACTTTAGAGTTTACATGGCAGCAATCGGGGGAGGAGAAGCGAAGGTGGAAGGCGTGGGGTGGATGCCACCGAAGATGGCGGCAACACCATTTACTCCGGTGGGGAGGAAGGGGGCGTCCATGCGGACATCGGAAGCCAAGGCAGAGGCCCCGGTGGCGGCGACTGATCCGGAATACGCTAAAAAACCTCCGTCGATGTCCATGGTGTTGAACTTCCACGACATGATGCAAAGGGTGCCGGAGATGGCGGCAGAGACATACCAGCAGTTATCACCGACACAGTACTTGGTGTGGATGAAGAGAGATGCAGAAGGGGGTTTAATTTGTTGGGTGAGATGGAAGATTGGAGTTCACGGGAGTGGCAAAGGGGCAAACATTCATGCGGGCCGGGTACAACTTTGCCAATGGTCACGTTGATCCACTTGGCGGAGGCTCTATATATGGGGGTGGGATTTTATCGGGGAAGGGTGAAGAAAGGGGACCTGGTGAAGTATTAGATGCGCCCTATGCTAGAGGAAGGACACTGTCATTATAACAGCTGGTGACATCGCGGCATTGTGCCACACGGCGAAGAATATACGGATTCCGGAAGGAGATACAGCAAGCGGCGGGGAAATGGGACGATGCCCGGAAGGCATGGGACGGGGAATTCTCCAAAAGTCCAGCGGAGGACCTGGCAGACTTGCTTCAGGAATACCATTCGGGTTTTGCTATGGGTATTCGAGCGGCGGCAATCCAGGCATACGAAGCAATGACGGTCCTGGAGTACATGCCCGGTATAGCGTATGATGCAGCGACAAGGATGGAGAAAAATAAGGAATCGACTTTGAACAAGTTGATGGAGACGGCATTGGAATTGGGGGAGGAGGCGTCGGATGATGACAAAGAGGCGAAACGGAGAGAGCTGCGGCGATGGGTGTTCGGGTTGTCTATGCTAAACGGATGTGTGCGAGGATGGTACACGTGATACGGATCCGGTTAGCGGTGATGAAGGAGTCTCCGATGGGGGAGTCACCGGTTAAACGGAAACGGGGAAAAGACTGGAAGGAAAGACGGAGGAGCGCGAGACGCCGTTCTGGATCGGGATCAGATGGGGTACGCTCGAGATCGGGATCACGGGATCGGGATCGCTCCGACAAGAGGCGCAGACACAGAAGTTCAAGTCGGTCGAGAATTGGAGGCAAAGAGCAGAGGGAGAGGGTTATGAGGCAGCTGCAGCTCACACAGTTGTGGAAAGACAGGGGACAATCTCAGAAGGCGATCGACACGGGCAAAGCGACGTACTATGACTACATGAACAAACTGCGTACATTCATCGTGGTATTGAAGACGGAGTCGAAGTCAGCACAGTGTGGGGACAAGGCGGACCAAATTTGCTACATGTTGGGCCCCAACTTGATTGGGTTCGGGAGACGAACATTTAAAGTTAATCGACCAGAAAACGTGGAGTGGTGCTTTTGAGCGGAAATTCACAAATAAAAGGATCGCGGGGGAAGGTGGTGGACGCCGCCCATTTCGTGTTTGCCCAAGTCTATGGGTTCAGACAGCTCCTGGACGCCGGGGATGAGAAGGAAGCGTTGAAAGAAGCGGCGGAGGGCCTGGCTCTGGTGGCGAAGCGGGTTGGGCTACGGGAGATCTTCTTGGAGATTGTGGGGCTCAGCTTGCTACACAGCAAACGGGAGATATACCCGCTGGTATCGTCCAAGTTGTGGAGGGATATGGGGACGAAGCCAGTGGTCATGGAAATAGTGGCACAGGCAATACTACAAACAGATTTAACGGCAACCAGGATGGCTCAGTGGCAAAAGTATAGGGAGGATTCCAATCCGGTCAGTTGGGTCCTTGAGGATGAAGATGCGGAACTGGTAAACCGTATGATCGCCTTGCCAGTGGTGACACTCAAAATACCACAGTCAAAACCGGCGAAACGGCGCCTTCAGGGCGGAGGTGGAGGCTATCGAGGATATACATACAGGCGTTTTCCACATGGGGGGGGGGGGGGGGGGGGGGGGGGAAGATCGAGCGCCAAGAAGAGACTCGGGATACGGGCATCGGGACTCGGGATATGGGCATCGCGACTCGGGATATGGGCATCGTACTTGCAGACGGTGGTGACGATGTCAAGAGCAATCCACCCTACGTACACGAGGCGTTTGAGCATCTGTTTGTGAAAATCAAGAAGGCATCGTTGGACCATGGCCCTTGTAAGCTTCGGGAGGTAACAATCTTTTCTGATGGAGGACCCAACCACTTCAAACTTTCTCCTACTATCGCCATGTTCAGTAAGTCAATTGTATTGCTTTGTTGTGACATATTCTGATATATTGCTCGTGACGCGCTTTTTTGCTTTTACGGGTATTGACACACGTGATTGTTTGCGATCCGGTCTAGGTACCTGGAAGGCAAAACACAATCTAATCCGCTTGCGCTGGTTTTTCTTTGCTGCTTATCATGGACGCTCGATGTGTGACGCACATGCCGGAGTAGTAGGTCATGCATTGAATGCCATGGCATTTAACGAGGACAGGCCTTGGCACAACGTGGATGAGCTGATTGCAGAGATAAAAGAGAAATGCTCGCGCGTTGACCTATCAAACTTGATGGTGTCCCCCTCAGCTTCGAACTGCCTGTTTCATATACAGTCAAAACCTTGCCAGGCATTTTTGCAATCTCAATATTGACTTAATCTGAATATATTTATATTGCTAAAAAAGGCTCAATATTGAAGAGATTTCAGTATTTACATTGCGTTTCTGCAATGTAAATATTAACTAAATGTCAATATGTATATTGCTTTTTGTATTATGTTATACCTGCAATATATGTATTCACTGAATTTCAATGTTTACATTGCAACTGTGTCACACACACATACATATATATATATATATATATATATATATATATATATATATATGTGCGACGATATTTGTCTAACTGTTTGCAGGTGGCAGCAGCTTCTTGACTCTTGATGGGAAAAGTTTGAAGAGCATTTTCGAAGATGCTACTCACAATTTCCATTTTGTCGGTAATCGGCAACCGTATGCTGCATGCGTGGAATACTACGTTCGTTTATCACTTGATTCAGCGCTGTCTCAGAGTTTTGTTTACTTGGCAAGAGTACAACTTTTTCAGACAATCGCATACGAAAACGAGCGCTTGATATCTATCTGTGACTCCAGTTTGCCAAAACCAACTTTGACATTCCTGCCGCTGTGCTACTTGAAAGAGCCGTGCATGGTGGCACCAGTTCCGTTGCAAGCGCGGCGATGGTTTTTCATACAGCTGGATCAGAGCCAGTACTTAACACAGTCTGCAGCAACAGCTGCAACAGCAACAACAACAACAACAACAACAACATCAGCAACATTAACAACGACAACCGCAACAACCACAGCAGCAACAACGACAACCGCAGCAACCACAGAAGCAACAAGGACAACAACAACAACGCCAACAACAGCAGCAGGTGCAAACAGACGAGGAGGACAGAACAACTTGTAGATTTAGACGAAACAGACGAGGAGGAAGAACAACAACATTAGCAACATCAACAACGGCAACCGCAACAACCACAGCAGCATGCGGAAATGGAATTTGTAGATTTAGACACTGACGAAGAGGAAGAAAAAAGAGAACAAGAAGAAGAACAAGAAGAAGTACAAGAAGAAGTACAAGAAGAAGTACAAGAAGAAGAACAAGAAGAAGAACAAGAAGAAGAACAAGAAGAAGAACAAGAAGAAGAACAAGAAGAAGAACAAGAAGAAGAACAAGAAGAAGAACAAGAAGAAGAACAAGAAGAAGAGCAAGAAGAAGAGCAAGAAGAAGAACAAGAAGAAAAACAAGAAGAAGAAGAAGAAGAAGAAGAAGAAGAAGAAGAAGAAGAAGAAGAAGAAGAAGAAGAAGAACCTGTCGTATCCCTTCGTGAATAAAGTCAATGTACTTCGTGAATAAAGTCAATCTACTTCGTGAATAAAGTCAATGTTCATTCAATATTTATATTGAAAAGATACAATATTTATATTGCTTGATTTCAATAATTAATCTATCGAAGACGGAACTTTGAGGTCAGAGTACCATGTGCTTCTGTGTTTTACTTGTCCATTTTGCAGCTTTGCTATCATGCCCGATTCTATATCTTTACAAAAATCTCGTCCTGGCGCACGTCTGTGCAGGTAGCTGCGCTGGTGCGCGAGATGTTTGCACAAGCAGCGAAGCAGGGCTGTGCATGGGGCGAGCGGCTGCCGCCCAAGGCTCTCCCGCAGTCATCGGTCATATTGAAACGATCCTGTATATGTATGCTGTATTAATGTGTAAATTATACATAATATATAATTGTATTATGTAAATGTTGTATGTGTACATGCGTGTGTCTTTCTGTGTGTGTGTGTGTGTGTGTGTGTGTGTGTGTGTGTGTGTATGAACGCGTGTATGTGTGCTTGTGTGCGCGTGTGAGTACGGCAATTTTAGATGGTCTTGAAAGGCATCTAGGTGTTATCATTTGTATTATGTTGGCATATGCATATTTGTGTTTGGCAAGGACTCCAAGGCTCAGAGCACCTGGCCGCGCGTCTTTGTCGTCCGCGGGGAAAAAGGCCGTGCGATGGAGTCGGAGCTGCGTGGGGCGCTACAAGAACGCTACCAGGGTCTTGCATTGCACATAAGCGACGAGCCCGCTGTGCCTGCGGAGCTGAAGAGCGCGGAGCGAGTGGCTGTGCTCTTGACGGGGGGAGTGCTGACTGAGGGTTCCAGCTCCATGACGCATCTGCGCTACGCAGTGCAGCATGCTAAGCCTCTCTTTGCTCTCTACAGTGAAGAGGCAGGTTGGGAGTTTGGAGGGCGGGAGAGCCGCAACGCCGCACAGTGGGTGATGTCAGTTGTCGGAGAACTGGAAGCTATGGTCACCCTGTATCTTGCTTGTGTGCTTGTGTGCGTGATGTTTTGAAAATGATTTCTATGATCGAGAAAAGAGTTCGACGTTGTGTCTTTATCGTGTGCTCAGGTGTTTCGTCCGAAGGCAGAGCGCGCATACGAGGTCGCTGCATTTGCTTTTCTTTATGCGCTTTTTGCTTCCAATAACATTTTTGTAGCTTACTTTCTCCTTTCGTTTGATGTTGACACAAACTGCTCCTGCTGTTGTGTCTGTGGTGTGCCTCTGTTGTACCCAGTCGTTGGCCATGTGCGATGAGCTGGTGCGGCGCCTGGTGAGTCCCTTCATTGGAGCCCCTGACTGACGAGCAGGTGGCGGCGTCGGAGGCAAAGGAGCGTGCAGAGCGAGCAGAGCGAGCAGCAAGCCCTGTCGGACAGCCATCGTTGCCGGTACATCGTTCTAGATGTAGCCCAAATGACCAAGCTATTTTTGAGAAGAATTGCACATCCTGGAAGTCGTGCGCAAGCATTTTGTTATAGATGGAATGAGTCTCGTGTCGCTGTAGGTGCAGGACGTGGCACCGACCGCAAGTGTGGAGGAGGAAAGGGAAGCGGGGCTGCGGGTGGAGATCGAGCGGCTCCGGGCCAGCCAGCAGCGGCCATAAGGTACAGCTGCCCTGGTAACGCTTGCCTGGTTGTATCATGCTGTGTTGTGTTGTCTGGATTGTGCAGCAGCCAGAAAAAAACAGGCAGCTCAGGACAGTCGCAGTACTACTGGTTCTGCGATGTCCGCGCCGGCACCTGCAGGAGGCGCGTGCGCCTTCTCGCCCTCGGGGCCGACCGGCTCCCTTGTATGGGCCTATGCCAGGCCGGCACCAAGTGCAAGAGCTGCGGACAGCCAGTACATTCCTAGTCGTAAGCAGAAACATGGAAATATGCCACTGCGCGTGTATTAGGTAATAGATGTGTGTTGGAAGGAGGAAGTTGTTTTGCGCAATGTTTGAAAATTTGATCTTCAAGTTGAACTTGAGTTTGCTATTCGTCTGTTAAGAGCTGACATCCATACTAACGAGAAGCAAGACCCTCGGACTTTCATTGTTACTAAGTTATTGAAAAGTTCTTTCATGTTGCTATGATGTCACAATTTATGTAAAATCAATATATAACCCTCTACGGACCTATTCGTCTGACTGCATAAACAATCAAGCACCACCCTCCACTTCGTTATTTCCAGTACCTTCCCTTTACTGAAATGAAATATAAAAAACTACCAGTGATATTAATAGTATAACTCTTAATATGATAAAAAAGAAAACTTGTGTTGTACTATCCCCAACGATAGCTCAATGGAAGAGTAAGTCGGTAATATAACCAAACACAGTCCTCAAAAAAGAGAATGATGTCTCGTTATATTAGCTCAGTGACGCAAAGACAAAAAGCCGCCAAAAGACCAGGATCAAATAGGCATTTCAGACGTGTCCGGCCAGACGAAATCTATAAATAAGCTTTTTACCGGATAATTCGGGGGGTGATGTCCACAGTACCCATCCCAGTTTTTTATGGCGGAACTTCGTTTCCGACATAATACGCTTTGAACTGATTTCTTTTCTGACTAGGATTCGTTTAGAGTTATGCATGAAGATACATCAACCCACGAATTAGCCGTTATAAAACAACAATGATACTTTCCCCGGTACCAATCGTATATATACTCTAGCACATTCAGTATCTATATTAAAATCTTCCTCTTTCTTCTGTCGATAAGATATTGCTGTTGACATTCAAGACAACAACAAAAATTAGTTTTTCATTTTTGTGTCAGATTTTCATTTTTGTGACAGTTTTTCATTTTTGTGACAAAAATTCAAATTTTCAAATTTAACGGTAACATTTCGCGAAAATTTACGATATTTTGCGGACGAATATAGCCGTTAATTTGAAAAATTCAAATTTTCACCCAAAATCGAAATTCCAACCAAAACTGAAATTCCAACCAAAACAGAAAAATCAATTTTTTTTGTTGTCTTGAATGTCAACAGCAATATTTGTGCAGTATGTCCAAGTATAATGTTTTATGGTTGAGTAATAATGTAATGTCGCCATTTCCATATATATGTAATAACCGGTCGTCGGTTTCCATAAATACATTTACTTTTTGTGAAGACATACCCTTGTATAAATCGGTATCATTTAATATAGTGTCAGGTGATCAAGTCTGACGACTATATCCGAAGTTGGGTTGAGTGCGCCCTAACCTTGCGATATGCCGATACAAGTAGAGATCGATGGAATCCGGTGTAGCAGTTCATGTTATTAAAATATATCAGTTCTTGATTAGACTGTAGAGTCTTTAATGAGATCATCATTCTGGTACTAATGCGGGTCGTATCCAGGAAACACCATCGCTCACTCAAATAGCGATCCCGTAACGGTGCTGTTTCGTGGCCGTCTCGTCTGTCTCTTCCAAAGCAAGAGAATAGACTGCCTATTTTTTGTCAGCTGTCTTGTTAATCTCTATAAGAATGAATGCTGTAGCAGCTTTAATATCTAAGTAAGGTTGTCGGGACGATATTGGATCAATGCTATGTTCGCAATCGATCAGGTCCACAATACTTCTAGAGAAAAAAATACTTACTATAGACGCCGTTTACGCGCGCGGACTCCTTTACCTGGTCGAGAACCTCCAACCAAAGTTAAGTCTAAGGTAGACTGTTCGAGGACGTCCCAAATTTTGTGAGGGATTGCGCCTTGTGCCAAGTCAAAAGGAATGTCTAGCACCCCTCGTGGTAGTGCTTGTATGGTCCACGCGGTATGATCTTTATCTGTGGGAGATATGGTATCATCCCATGTCTCAAGTTTCTTGGCGTCTTTATATATTGGAAGGTCTTGTCTTACTTTAGGATCTTCCACTGGATCCAGACTCCTCCAGAAATGTAAGACTGGTTGTATTATTTGTGCCGCAGTCGAAATTCGATTCGATCGCGTATGGCTTTTGTGAGGTACTGCCATGACTCTCATGAGATATAAATCTGAGAGCGTGTCATCGGCTACGTGTTGAGCCGCAGGCCTCACCAAGTAAAAAGCGTCTTTGGCCCATGAAATATGTCCAATCGCATCTTCTTCTTTCCAACTGGGGTGAACGAGAGTGTCATTGCCCGCGCGCAAGGGTCTTGATCTCCGTCATCGCTCCCCTCTTGATGGACTCCTTGCGAACGTGCCGTCCTTATCGCCTTTCTCGGTCGGTCGTAGATAAGGTCATTTTGCGCTCTCCTGATTTGCGCCTCCGTGAGCTTTCCTTCCGGCACGTTCGACTCCACCCTTTTGCGGGTCTGAGTCCCCGCCGCACTTTTGCGGTCGGCGGCCCGCTTGTTCTCCAGCTCAGCCTCCTCCTTCTCCGCAATTGGTGCCCTGTAGGCATCCCGATCCGAGATATCCTCCTGACGGATTGGTGGGACCTCTTTAAAGTCAGCCTCCATCCGTTTGAGTGCTTGATCAACGGACTCATCTTCAAGTAGGAAGGGATCATACTTAATCAGCCTTCGTACATTGACTATTCGAACTTTTCCTCTGCCCCTGATTTTATAATTCAAAGGCCCCATCTGTTCCATGATCTGGTATGGTCCTTTCCAGTGGATGAACAGCTTCGAGCTGACTCCCTGAGGAACCTGAGGATGGTACAGTAGTACAATATCCCCGACCTGAAATCTGACTTGATCCAGGTGTGCCTGCCTGACACCTTCAGCATCAGTCTTCCTGCGCTCCGCCTCCCTATGCGCCTGTACTATTTGCTCCGCCTCCATCTTCGCCCGAAGTCTCACCCCAAACAGCTCAACCTGATCTGCCCATGAATTTTTTGGGTGCAGCAGTGAGGCTGGGATGGCGGGCTCACGCCCATATACCAATTGGTATGGCGAGATGGAACCTTTTGAACCACCTAACGCTGTAGAGGGTAGGCAATTCATAGCAAAGGCAAACGAGGATGCTGCCTCCACCCATGCCTTTTGGTTCTCCTTCTTCATACAATACATCTTCAGCGCGGCCTTGAGGGGTCTATGCACCCGCTCTATCTTTGCCGTTCGCTCTGGGGTTATAGGCGGTGACATATTGCCATTTCATGCCGTAATATGCAGATAGCTTGTCGATGACTTCATTATTAAAGTCAGAGCCTCGATCTGAGCATATTTTTCTCGGCACCCCAATCTGTGAGATGATCCTGTCAATCAACGCCTTGGCTGTTGTTTCGCCCGTAACGTCTTTGACTGGGACCACCCATACATAGTTGGTGGCTCTGTCTATGGCCGTTAGAAGGTATCTGTAACCTTCCGTCGTGACCGGGAAAGGTCCTACATGATCAGTGTGTAAGAACTCGAACATTCCTAAGTGTAAAGGAAAAGTCCCGATCAGGCCAAAATTCGCCTTCAATGGTGTTTTGGATGTCTTGCATGGGATGCATGCATTGACCTGTTCATCAATATTCTTCTTCATCTTCTTCCACCAGAATCGTCTCGAAATGAACATATGCGTTCTTTGTCGGCCTGGGTGCGCCAGTAGTGGGCAGTTATGAGCAGCGACAATAATGATGTGTCTGAGTTTCTCAGGAACCCAGAGAGTCCATTTGTCTGGTTGTGATGCATAGCGCCCGTGTTGGCCTTTGTACCACAAGAGACCGTCTCTCCACCCCATCTCCTTCTGTTGCTCCTTAATCTCCTTCGTCATTTTCAGCTCGTTCGGGTTCTTGTATAGCTGTATTAGCTCTTTGAACTCCAGATCGAGAGCCTGTTGCTGTCTCCATGCAGTGGGTGAGGCTATGTGGATAGTCCCATCCTCTAGCTGCACTCCTATCCTCTCAGGGCTTTCGTCTAACTCCTTCTTGTTCTCCTGCGGGGGTTCCACACATGCTTCTTTCTTAATCTCTTCTTGTTTTATCTCCGCCTTCATATTCTCATATGCTTCATAGGACCACTCAGCATCCTCGAGGACATGTGCTGTACAACATATCCCATGATCCGGACCTTGCGGGCTATGACGTAGACCCGATCGGTTATATCGACCCCTCTCGCCATCTGCATCGGCTCGATATGATGCACTTCGCATGTGCAGTCTGGGGATAGATCCTCCATTTCTGCTGATGATACGAGAGCTGCCACTTCTGAGTGAAACTCTAGCCTGGAGAGGCTGTCAGCGACAACATTTCGCTTGCCGGGTAGATGGACCATTGTAAAATTGAAACATGACAAAAATGCCTGCCATCTCGCTAGACGGCCAGTCTGTTCATGATTCATCAGCCATAGTAAATTCTGGTGATCAGTCCTTACTATAAACTGAGGTCCACCCCATAAATACTCTCTCAACCGTTTGAGGGCCCAGACCACCGCCAGTGCCTCTCTCTGTCTCGTACAATAGTTTCGCTCCGCCGAGCACAACTTTCTACTTATAAACATGATCGGGCGCAACTTTTTCTCCTCATCTTCCTGTTGTAAGACTGCGCCGATCGCGAGCTTTGATGCGTCTGTGTCGACTACGAATTGCTTCGAAAAGTCGGGCATCATCAGCACGAGTCCGCCATCCTTCGGATCTTTGTAGATGAGATCTTTGAGCGTGTTGTACGCTTCTAAGGCTTCATCATCCCACTTCTCAAAATCACCGAAGTCGATCATTCTCTCCAACTTAGCCCGAGTTGCACCCCAATTGGATATGAACTGGCTGTAATATTGCGCCATCGCAAGAAATGAGTGCAGCTCTGTGCGATTCTTCGGCCTCTGCCGGCTCATTATCTCCTCCCTCTTCTCTGTGGATATCGAGACTCTATTGTAAGAGATTTCGTACCCCAAATATGTCACGCTTGTCTTTGCGAGTTGACATTTCTTCAAATTACATTTCAGGCCAAATAGTTTGATACGCCTGAAAATGTCTGTTAGATGGTCGATGTGCTCTTCCATCGTATTGGAGTACACGATAATGTCATCGATGTAACAAAATGCGTACTCTCCCGCCTTCTGTCCTCTTCTCCTCATGAAACCTCCCTCTGTCTGGTCATTATATTTGCTACTCAGCATGCTTTGCATCGCTTGCTGAAAGAGTCCCGGGGCCTGTTTGAGTCCCATCGGAAGTACTTTCCACTGATATATCTCCATTCCTACTACAAATGCAGTCAGCCATCTGGACTTTTCATCCAGTGGAATTTGCCAGAAGCCATTCTTCAGATCAAGGACTGAGTATAGCTTGGCGTTCCGCAATACTCGCCTTCCTTCTTCAAGAGTAGGTAATGGATTTCGTTCCTCCTCTAAAATTTTATTGACGCCGGCATAGTTAACCGTTAAGCCATTCTCCTCCCGGTTTAGGCACCAGTCTCGGTTGGGAAACTATTGGAGATGTCGATCTCTCAATGAAATCCTCATCGAGTAACTGCCGTGCTTGTTCTTCTGCGATCTTTGCTTCATGTATACTCAGATTTGCCCGTCGTGGCGCCGGGGAAGGCTTAGCACCTGGTATTTTACAAATAACCGCAGTGAAGTCTTCCGGCTTGACACCTCCCGCTTGAGGGGGGTCAAAAATCATTTTGTTCGCCTTCAATCTCTCTTTCAAAACCCCTTTCTCCTTCTCCGTACCTGCTCCTCCTGCCAATTTCTCATCTATCGCCGCCTTAAACTCCTCCTCTGACATTCTCTTGTGATGCTTGAGGGGTGCTCTGTCCTCCTCCAAGCCCAACTCTTCTTCTGATATATCGTCCATTCCCGTTTTTTCATATGTGGCAGTGTCTGGTTCGTCGTCCTCCGTCAGACCTACCAACATATCTATTAATCTCGCATATTGCAACGGAGCTTTTCGGGTGTAGAAACCATCGAAGCATGTGAATGCTTGAGGAATCAATTTCAACTTGTCCTGGTCTCTGAGCTTCCGCTTGTATGCACTGCTCTGCTCACGAGTCCCGAGACGACAAGCCACCACTAAGTGTTGCTTCCGTGAGGGCACCGGTATCGGATGATCAATAAGCCGGTCCCGTATCTCCTGCGCCCATATCGCCTTCTCATGGTACGGGAGTATGACCGTATATGGTTTATTATTTTCAAAAAGAGTGCGCAGGCACTTTTTCACTTCTGTCAGTGAGCGCGGCCACGTAGGCTCGTCACCCCAGAATTCGGTAATAAAGCTTTTAATATCTTCTGCCGGAATATCAGGGAGTCGTCCCCTTCTCCTCGGTATAAACTCCTGTCTGTCCTTCTCTTCCACCTTTACGTGAAAGCAATACCCGTTGGTAATATATACATCGGCCCCTGCTCCTTCTTCAAATCTCGCCAACGATGAGCACCTTTTGGCCATGCATATAATCTCCTCTTTCCTCTTTTCAATGAGATCGTCTATCGACTTTTTATCCCATTGTGTAGAGACTGTAGCCGTATAGACCTCCGCCTCTCTCTTGTCTGACAGGTTTGAACCATCTTTAGACACCGCGTCCGTTGGCATATATGCCTCATATGCGTGTGTAATGGCCACCTGTTTCCCTTCCGATGCTACTCCTAGGTGTAGGCCTCGTATGAGTCAATAGCATGGAGAGAGTCGACAGTATATTCTTCTCCTGGCTCTACGCCGTATATGACTCTTTTGGCGGCGCAATCAATCACTACGTTCATTGTCGCCAGTTGGTCGTGCGACAAAAGAACAGATCCGTGGTATTCGGGGACAACGTAAAAGTCCACTCGATATACTCGTCCGGATTTCAATTTAAAATTTAAAGTGATGATGCCCGTTATATCCGTCCGACTACTAACTCCTTTCAAGGTGCCAGATGATTTTTTCATATTAGTTTCTAACCACTCATGGTGTTTCGTAGTAAATTTCTGGCCGACAATATTAATATTCGCCATAGTATCATTACCAACGTTTATAAAGGTATTTAATGTTTCACAAAAAAGGTTCGTATAGCATAAAGAGTCTGGCCGGTGACTTTTAAGGCCAATGCAAGGAGCTTGTGTTCTAAAATCTGTATCCTTTTCTCGAGGTTCGCCTCCTCCTCCCTTTCCGCCGTTTTTGTAATGTCTGTTTGGGTATTGTTCACAGACGAAGGATGATTGTCCTTGCTTTCTCTGTTTGAGACCGTGAGGAGAGGTTGATGCCCTCCATCCTCCTTGTCTATTGTCTGTCTCGGCAAGTTGATAAGATTAACTGCCGGTTCTATTCTTACTTTCTTCGGCTGTGGCTGCGACAGGCCCGCCTGCTTTCTCTTTGCCAGCGCTTTACTTGCCTGCCTATCAGCAGCATGCACTGTTTGTTGTCGTGATGGGTGTACTGGTATTGTACTACCTGTAAGTTGGTCTGTGGCCTGCTGTGGGCTCTTAGACTCACTGGTACCCTTGGTTGGGACCTGCACAACGGTGTATCGTGCAATGCATGTTGTTCTGTTTTCTCCCTCCTTCTCTAGTCATTGGACTACCTCAAATCTGTTACCTGAGTCGGCATCAGTGTCGGTAGTGGTTGCGCCTGATGTCGCATAGGCCTGTGGTGCTGAGGAACTCGAGCTTGAGCTCGAGCCGTCTGCCCAGCCCCCATCTCTGTGGTACGGGCGCTCTGCGCTGCCGTATCCACCTCGGCCAACCCATCTTTCTCCTCCTCTACCTTGATAATTACACCTCTTCCTCCTCCTCACAAATCCTCTCTCCCCCCTGCGAGTGTATGTGCCTCGTGCGAAAGGGGCTCCTCCTCCTCGATTGATTCCTCTCCCTCCTCCTCTTCCTCGTGTTCCACCTCTTCCTCTACTTGCGGCTTCTATGGCTGCCGTCTTCTGATCATCTCCAGCGAAAAGAGAATTGATCGCGTCAGCTAGTTCGTGGTCATGGTCCGCGACATCCTGTAATTTCCACCCCTGATCCTTGCGCAGTCGGCGCAGAACGGCGACGGTGTTGGTTTCGTCCGACCGTACGTTCTTGAGGAGTGTGTTTCGGATGCGGGTGTCCTCGACATCGTGGTTGTACGGGCATTTCTTATTTGTGTGTTTGAAGCATTGTGCCCGTGCCCACCAACGAATACAAGGTGTGTTAGCTTCACGACTGTTCTCTCTTGGTCGCTTTCCTAGAGATCGCTGCGTATGTGCGGCTTGCGGTTGAGCAGAAGCCGATGCAGAACCGATCAAGGATGCTGTCTGGCTGTCGAGCCTCTGACAAGCGGTCATTACTTCGGTCCACAATATTTTTGGGCTCACGGCCTTAGTCGTGGCCTCAAAGACGCTCATCTCCAAAAAGTTCAAGTGCTTTACCTTGTCGAAGGTTTTGCAGTCTTGCATGAGCAGTGTGAGCTTATTTTTGTTGTAGACGTGCAAAGCACTGAGGAAATATAGGAGTATGGCTTTGTGGTTATAAAAGAGAGTGTACTGGGTGCCCACATTTGTTAAGACAGATGCAAGCTGAGTGACAGCCTGCAACTGCTCCGATACTAAGTCGACAATTTCAAACCCAATCAATGTGCCAGTGCACAAGTGTTGGTATCCACTTGCCTTAAAGTATCGAATGAGGGCAGCAATGGCCAGAGTACAACTCATCTCTGCATATGTCCACCTTTCCTTGCTAGCTCCTCCTCTCCTCTGTACTTCTCGTAAGTTATACGATCAAAACCAGCTCCAAGGAGGGATCGATCACAGAGATGTTCTAGGACTTCATACTCCTGCTCCACCTCACACTGGTTTTGCTGGAAGCATCTGTCCATCTCATTGAGCTTAGTCATGAGGGTCTTCTCTGTGTCAGCCTCATTGGCAGTGATAGCATAGAGCTTAAGGCCCCCTCCCCCAATTTTGATTTTAGCTAGGGCTGCCAGCGCCTGCTTTTTCTTCTGGGAGTCAGTCAAGTTAATTACTGTCCCTCCCCCTTGGGGTCCTCCTCCTGAGGGTCCTCCTCCTGCTTTCTTGGGAGCTGGGTTAGATGTGGTAGGTGGAGCCGTTGGCTGTGGAGCCACCCGTGCTACTGCCATTGCCACAGCTATCTTCTCCTTCTGCTCCTTCTCCTCTTTCTGTCTCGTCTCTTTCACCTGTCGTGCTAGATGAGTCACGAACTGTGCAACCCCTGTGGCACTAGAGAGGAAGTGTGCCTTTTCTCTCATGGAAGACTTATCAGCTCTGTTATTATTTGGGATTGTTGTGAGAGGGCCTTTAATGAGAGTGTGATTCTTCGTGTGGGCCCATTGTTTCCATGTTGGTTTTTGCTCCTTCCCCTCAAAGAGGCCCTTATGGAGTTGTGTGAGGCGTTCAAGCACCTGACAAGACTGGTCAACCTCCTCGTAAACAGGATGTTGCCTTGTGTTGTCTTTCAGTGCTTTGTACATTTCGTTGTAAGCCCGTGTGAAGGCAGTTACAAAAGCCTCAAGGGCAAACTCAATGCCACTTTGGTTTCTACCTTCGAACTTTCTTTCTAGACTCTTGATATCAGTGGGGACACCACAGACAGACAGCCATGCTGCAGTTGTGCGTTTATTTTTCCACTGTATGTTTGTGCGTTCATAAAATTCCGCAACGAGCACAGCAGCGTAGAGTGTTGCAGATATGTCGTATATGTCGCACAGTGCAAGAGTGTCGCCATACTTGATATCCTGCAATGGCACTCTTTCGTGCTCAAACCTCACTTTGTTGAAGAGAGGCTTCGCAAGGCCGGGAATTTCGATCAGGAGGTTGCTTTGACCTTGTCCTGGTCTATTCCTTTTCTCGTAAGGAATGTAGATGTGTGTTTTATAATAGGTTGGGAAGTTAAGGAAGAAGGACTCTTCATCATCATATGTAGCCAACTGTTCCCATGTATTTGGGATATTCTGGCCAACATCCTCCATCTCTCTCTCTGCCTCTGTCAATGGAGATCCTCCAGTCTGACCTGCACTCGCTTCTTGTGCATTACCCCCCCCTGTCGACTCTACATCGGCTGTATACGTATACTCCTCTCTCTCCTCTCCATCTCTATCCCCCCCCTCTTCTGAGTACTGAGTCTCCTGCTCCTCTCCTCCCTCACTAGGACCATAATCAGTTGGTGCCACACCAGCCTGCTCATTCTCGTCTTCCATCTTATGTTATGAGAGTCACGTCTGCTTTTTTTTTCTTCTTTTTTTCCTCTGTTATTCTTATCACTCTATGCAACCTTCTTCTCCTTCTTCCTTTTCTCTGTTGAAATAGTTATGGGGCGTCAGGCCCTACACAGAGATAACGATAGTTTGGTCAAAAGAGCTGTTTTGTAGAAGTCAGTCTGTCGTCGGACAGTGCTTCGATATTTGTCTTGCTCTTGTGTGAGAGATGCCAGTGTAATCTCCTCTGGTTTCTGCAGAGAAAATGCAAGGAAAATGGTTCAGAACAGAGAGTGGGAGTGCTTTGCTCGTTTTTCTTTTGTCTGTGTGTTTGTCTGATGTTTGTTTCGCACTTGTCCTACTTGGCTTTATGCAAGCAGCAAGAGGGAGTGGAGTAGGTGTGGTCTGGTGTCTTGTAGAAGAGCACACAGAAGCCAAATGTGCACAAGGGCTAAAGGTTATGCCAGCTTGTGACTGAGGATGAGTAGGAGTGTTTGTTTTCGTCTGATGTCTGTGCGACAGATCAGCGAAAAATAAATTTGTGCTTATCTGATGTCTGTACGACAGATCAGAAAAGAAATCAGCCTTTAGCTATGGACTCCAAATGTACTATCCCCAACGATAGCTCAATGGAAGAGTAAGTCGATAATATAACCAAACACAGTCCTCAAAAAAGAGAATGATGTCTCGTTATATTAGCGCAGTGACGCAAAGACAAAAAGCCGCCAAAAGACCAGGATCAAATTGGCATTTCAGACGTGTCCGGCCAGACGAAATCTATAAATAAGTTTTTTACCGGATAATTCGGGGGGTGATGTTCACAGAGTATTAATATAATAGTTTTTGATAAGTGTTTGCGTAAAAAAATAAGTTATTATTTCAACTTTGAATGCAACAGGCGGCCCCTCCGAAATCATAGCTCTAAGTCAAGATTAGGAAAATTGTTGGCAAGTCAAAGACATGTCAAAGGCAACTCATGTGCAACTCATGAGCAAGTCAAGTTCCGGCTGACTCCCGCCGGCTGGTTATTAACGTAATCAACTTATTAATAGACTTAGCCTCGGAGCACTGCAAGCCAGACTCGAATGTCGGAGAAGGAATCTGCTAAGTACTTGCTTAAACTTCTGAATCAAAAGTGAATTAAACCTTATGTTATCGGTAATATTATATCAGTATCATAGCCTGTTAATAATCATATTGCTATTTGCCTTCCGTGGTCGGAACATCATATAGCGATCTGAAAATTTTCAAGCCTAGCGGTCAGAACCCGAACCGTGCCCAAAGTCCCCGTTGTTCCTATTCATTTCCCGGCAACGTTACCCGGAGTTACAGTTACTTACTGTTAGTTTCATTTTTCATAGGAACGGATCATCTAATACTACTGGCAAATTCGGGGGCCACTTAATTATTTATATGCCGGCCCACCCGATATATAATGGCAATACATTTTTTGAAAACAGTTATTTAATAATAGGGGTTTATTTACACTTACAATATTATGATTCATCAATCACTTTTCATTCACTGAGCTTAGATAAACACTTTGTTTTATCAAGTTCCGATGATTCAGAAATCTGATTATTCAAAACTTGGTAAGGGCTAAGAGAGAGAGAGAGAGAGAGAGAGAGAGAGAGAGAGAGAGAGAGAGAGAGATGGGTATAATATGATTTTACATTACGTAAAACTATATTTATCTTCCGACTCTATAAGTCAGTAAGCCATAGTAGCATACATTCTCAGTGCTGAGCTGAGGCACTGATACGCAAATGTAAGAAAAGTATGTACACATATTATTTATCGGTCACCTTCACAAAATGTGGTCAGGTTACCGATAAAACTACATATGCCGCGGCGCGCCAAATTCGACGTGTTTTGTGGGCTCACCGGCCCGGCTCGCTCGCAAAACACGTCAAATTTGTGGCTAGCCGCATAATATACTATTCGCTCTCTCAATAAATAAACTTATATATCGCATCGATAAAACTTGATAACTCCGCTAGGTAAAACATAAAACAAATATAGATCTTATTTTACATATATGTTACATATTACTTGACACTTCATTCAAAGTTTCAAGTAATATTACATATATATATATATGCATACTATGCATATGTGTATATGTGTATAACTGGTACCGTCTGAACATTCAACGTTTGATTTCGAAGTCTGCAACCGGACTGGATCCTTTATCAACCGTAAAGAAAGAAAGAAAGAGAGAAGAGAGAGAGAGAGAGAGAGAGAGAGAGAGAGAGAGTAAGTAAGAGAGAGTGAAAGATTCCTCATGAATACCTCACTCTCATGTGGAAAGCGCATCTACACAACAAGGCATTGATTTGCTTTTGATATTGACTCACAGTCGTTTTGTACCCGCGGCCTCGGGTCAAGGTCGAATCCGTGTCGTTTTTCACAAATGCCGTTTGCACACGAGCGTCGTTTTGCACAAGTGCCGTTTTCACAAATGTTTTGCACAAGTGTCATTTTGGACCATGGTCGTTTTGCACAAGTGTCGTTTTTGAACAAGTGCACAAGTGTCGTTTTGCACAAGTGTCGTTTTCAAGTGCACAAGTGTCGTTTTGCACAAGTGTCGTTTTCACACGTGTGCTTTTTGCACAAGTGTCGTTGCTCACAAGTGTAACGCATCTGCCAAGGTGATGGCCTTTGCGTAGACGTAGAACGTGATAGCGGAGGCTGTACAAAAGGGAAAGAGAGAGAGAGAGAGAGAGAGAGAGAGAGAGAGAGCGAAAATGAAAGAGAGAGAGAGAGAGAATACTGGGGTATCGATAGATAGATAGATAGATAGATAGATAGATAGATATATGAGATGTCGCAAAGGAATGTAGGCCTTGCAAAGGAACGCAGTTTCACATCAAACAGTAATTTGTGTACTGTGCATGTGTCCGGGATGGGAATCACGGGTAGACTGTGTTCTGGAAAAAAGAAGAGGAGGAAGGACGTTGAAGAAAAAGGCAATCTAGGAATGGAGAGTGGGGAGGATAAGGAAGAAGAGAAAGAAAAGGAAGCCGTTAGTCCAAGTGTTTTGAGCACCGTAAGCTTGCGCAACCTACAATGATGACATTGTATGAGGCCTAAACCCCCGAAGGGACCTAGCCCGGGCTATGCAACACCGGACGGCTATGACGGAATGCAGTCACCGATACGGACTAGAGGAAGATTAGTCCAATTTTTGACTGCACAGGAGCGATAGATCGCAAAAGAGCAACGAGCTACGCAGGACGATAGCTTGAAGGAAAGGGATTTGGATTGGGGATGTGAAAAACCCAAGGCGCGGAAACATCGATGAACAGAGAACGATACCATGCCGCGAGCCCCGCATTCCATTGGTCGAAGGTGGCAGGTCCATCCGTTGTCCTCGATTTGAGATTTGAGCCCATTATATCGGTTAGTCTTGTAGGCTCGTGCATCAAGGATGTTTTCCTCGACCGGGCACGTGAGCTCGATCAGTATACATATCTTGGTAGACAATGACCAGACAACAATATCGGGGCGGAGGTCAGTGACACAGATGTGGACAGGAAAGGCTTGCTCAGAACCGGTGTATTGGGTTTGGAGCTGCCAATCGTTTGCGGTGTCAAGCAGGCATGGACGATGAAATGACTGCCCTTTAGACTTCTGCTCGCCCTCTTTCACAAACATAGACTTTGATCATTTTCGTCGATACGGGAGCGTTTGTTATGGCTCTCGAT
>WBZZ01005002.1:65000-67500 GCA_019918135.1 Paulinella micropora
ATATATTAAAGTGATTCACTTTTTTTCCAACCAGTGTTGCCTGGACAATCCGGCTTTTCTGGTATTCAACAACACCTCTCTCTCTCTTTGCCTCCTCTGGTGGATAAGATCACCTTATTGTAGTAAGGATTGTATGAGCCACCGGACAAAAGTAATGGAAACTGTGCTTCCGGCCACTTTGAATGTGGCCCATCGTTTTCACGGTAACAGTGATTGTCTATGAGAGAAAAAAAAAAAAGACTGCGAATATTCCCCGTTTTTCGCGGGTGGCCGGAAGCATTTTTTTTAAGGTTTTCAACAAATGACGGCTTGTAGGAACGAAGGAACGAAGACGAGCAATTTGTTGGTGGCCGGAATGTAGGAACGAAGACTTTTTGTTCTTTGTCCTTTCTTCTTTTTCTTCTTTTGTTTCTTCTTCTTTCTTCTCTATGTTGTGTATGTGTACAGAGAATAAATTTTTTTTTTCTCCTTTCTTCATTCTTCTTCTTTCTTTCTTCTGTCTTCTTTCTTCCTTCATTCTCCTTTCTCTTTCTTCTTTCTCCAGAAAGAAGAAAGAAGAAAGAAGAAAGAAGAAAACGATAGAAGAAAGAAGAAAGAAGGAAGAAAGGAAGAAGGAAGAAGGAAGAAAGAAGAAAGGAGAAAGAAAGAACCAAAAAATCTTTCTTTACACACAGTGGGCACATCATGGGGATGAAAGAATGGTTTCTTTCTTTTCTGGTTTCTTTCTTTCTTTCTTTCTTCTTTCTTTCTTTCTTTCTTTCTTTCTTTCTTTCCTTCCCTTCCCTTCCCTTCCCTTCCCTTTCCTTGCCTTCCCTCCTTCCCTGTCCTGTCCTGTCCTGTAGTCCTGTCTTCCTCCCTCCCTGTCTTCCTCCCTCCTTGTCTTCCTCCCTCCTTGTCTTCCTTCCTGTCTTCCTTGCTGTCTTCCTTCCTGTCTTCCTTCCTGTCTTCCTTCCTGTCTTCCTGTCTTCCTGTCTTCCTGTCTTCCTTCCTTTCCTTCCTTCCTTTCCTTTCCTTCCTTCCTTTCATTCCTTCCTTCCTTCCTTTCCTTCCTTCCTTCCTTCCTTCCTTCCTTCCTTCCTTTCTTCCTTCCTTCCTTCCTTCCTTCCTTCCTTTCTTCCTTCCTTCCTTCCTTTCTTCCTTCCTTCCTTTCTTCCTTCCTTTCTTCCTTCCTGTCTTCCCGTCTTCCCGTCTTTCTGTCTTCCTTCCTGTCTTCCTTGCTTCCTTCCTTCCTTCCTTCCTTCCTTCCTTCCTTCCTTCCTTTCTTCCTTCCTTCCTTCCTTTCCTTCCTTTCTTCCTTTCCTTCCTTCCTTTCCTTCCTTCCTTCCTTTCCTTCCTTCCTTTCCTTCCTTCCTTCCTTTCCTTTCTTCCTTCCTTCCTTTCTTCCTTCCTTCCTTTCTTCCTTCCTTTCTTCCTTCCTTACTCTCTTCCTCTCTTCCTCTCTTCCTCTCGTCCTTTCTTCCTTTCTTCCTTTCTTCCTTTCTTCCTTTCTTCCTTTCTTCCTCTCTTCCTTTCTTCCTCTCTTCCTCTCTTCCTCTCTTCCTCTCTTCCTTTCTTCCTCTCTTCCTCTCTTCCTCTCTTCCTCTCTTCCTCTCTTCCTGTCTTCCTGTCTTCCTCTCTTCCTGTCTTCCTGTCTTCCTTCCTTCCTTCCTTCCTTCCTTCCTTCCTTCCTTTCTTTCTTTCTTCCTTCGTTCCTTGTTCCTTCGTTCGTTCCTTCCTTTCTTCCTTCCTTCCTTCCTTCCTTCCTTCCTTCCTTCCTTCCTTCCTTCCTTTCTTCCTTTCTTCCTTCCTTTCTTCCTCTCTTGCTTCCTCTCTTCCTTGCTTCCTTCCTTCCTTCCTTCCTTCCTTCCTTTTCCTTTCCTTCCCTTCCTTCCCTTCCTTTCTTCCTTTCTTCTTCCTTCTTTCTTCCTTCCTTCCCTTCCTTTCTTCCTTTCTTTTCTTCCTTTCTTCCTTTCTTTCTTCCTTCCTTCCTTCCTTCCTTCTTTCTTCCTTTCTTCCTTCCTTTCTTCCTTTCTTCCTTCCTTCCCTTCTTCCTTTCTTCCTGTCTTCCTGTCTTCCTTCCTTCCTTTCTTTCTTTCTTTCTTTCTTTCTCTTTCTTTCTTCCTTCCTTCCTTTCTTCCTTTCTTCCTTTCTTCCTTTCTTCCTTTCTTCCTTCCTTCCTTTCTTCCTTTCTTCCTTCCTTCCTTCCTTCCTTTCTTTCTTCCTTCCTTTCTTTCTTCCTTTCTTTCTTCCTTCCTTCCTTCCTTTCTTCCTTTCTTCCTTTCTTCCTGTCTTCCCGTCTTCCCGTCTCTCTGTCTTCCTTCCTGTCTTCCTTGCTTCCTTCCTTCCTTCCTTCCTTCCTTTCTTCCTTTCTTCCTTCCTTTCCTTCCTTCCTTCCTTTCCTTCCTTCCTTCCTTTCCTTTCTTCCTTTCTTCCTTCCTTCCTTTCTTCCTTCCTTCCTTTCTTCCTTCCTTCCTTTCTTCCTTCCTTACTCTCTTCCTCTCTTCCTCTCTTCCTCTCGTCC
>WBZZ01005002.1:80000-85000 GCA_019918135.1 Paulinella micropora
TATGCCGTCACTTCCTTTATTCCACCGATTGGTGTGGAGACTTTCCTTATGGAATGGAGGACTGGATGCACATGGCCTTTTGGCTCAGCAATTGGCAGGAGATACACTAGATACACTATTGTTATTGTTATTGTTATTATCATTATCCTTATTATTCTTATTCTTATTATTATTATTATTATTATTATTATTATTATTATTATTATTATTATTATTATTATTGTTATTCACCCTCTATCTATCTGTCTATGATATTATCTATATTTGTATGTTATGCATGTTATGTATGCCATGCATGTTATAAATGTTATGCATGTTATGTAGTGTGTATATATGTACTATGTATGTTATGTATGTCATGCCCAGCTAGTATATTATGAAAATTATGCAATCCTATACATGTTATGCATGTTAATGTGTATGTGTACTATGTATGCGTACGATGTACAGAGACGAATAAATATCTGCAATGCACGCATCCGCACTGTGCTGATCAGGTCTCTCTCTCTCTCTCTCTCTCTCTCTCTCTCTCTCTCTCTCTCTGTCTCTCTCTCCCTCCCTCCCTCCCTCCCTTCCTCCCCCCCCCCCCCCCCCCCCTCTCTCTCTCTTCCCTCCTCTCTATCTACAAAAATGTTGAAGATTTTATCACTGTATGCATCTTCACTTGTACATGCAGGTATATATATATATATATATATAAATTGATGCAAGTGTGTACGAATGTATGCTTGGATGGATGTATGCTTGTATGTATGGACACACGTTTTTACTTATGTATATGCCTTGGAGTTCTACATTCTCCAGCAAAAAATATTGTATATGTATGTACGTATGCACGCAAGAATGTATATTATATACAAATATATATATATACATAGATACATATATATAGGCATATATATATATATATATATATATATATATATATATATATATATATATATAGGCAAGCGTGTCCGATGTGTACTGTACAGAGTGCAATTCACATTTCTGTCTTACCTGTCTTCGAACAGTACATGTCCAAAAGACGCATCACTCGATATCTAGCGTTATACCTCTGTGGGCTCCTTCTTCTTCTTCTTCTTCGTCTTCTTCTTCTTCTTCTTCTTCTTCTTCTTCTTCTTCTTCTTCTTCTTCTTCTTCTTCTTCTTCTTCCTCCTCCTCCTCCTCCTCCTCCTCTTCCTCCTCTTTCTATAAATCAAACATCAAAGAAGCATCGATTGAATTATGTTTTGCACTGCAAGGAATGGCCCCATCTGCTGGTCAGTTTTATTATTATTATTATTATTATTATTATTATTATTATTATTATTATTATTATTATTATTATTATTATTGTTTGGACACCGTGATAGCCCAGTGGTCAAGTTCTACCATCTGGGCCCTGTCGCCAGTTCGATTCCCGTCGGTGCCACCAGTATTTTCATTGAACATACCGGTCCGTCTGGAAGTGTTGGAACTGCCCTTGCGGGGGTGTCATTAGAGCCTATCGTCAATTCTTCGTACTCCCCTCACGGGTGAGACGATGGAGGCGCATGTGCAGATTTGCGTCAGCCATTGACAGAGAAACACTATTATTATTATTATTATTATTATTATTATTATTATTATTATTATTATTATTATTATTGTTATTGTTATTATTGTTATTGTTATTGTTATTATTATTATTATTATTATTATTACTATTATTATTATTCAGCCCAATGGCCTCAAGGCGTTAAACTGTGACGCCAACTCATAACCCTTTGGTGGTAGATGCTGGGGAGGAGGGTCGTTGCGCGCGTAAAAGATCTTAAACTCCGCATATGCTGGTTGATAGCCCAGGACCCAGCAGACACCAGATTGTTATGGGTGGGGTTTCGAGGCAGCTCTAGCAACCGCGCTTGGTGTATGCACTTGCACATTCGGTGACGTCTTGCAAGAGGTTGCTGGGACTGCGGAATAACCTCGGCTTAGTGCAGTCTTGCCCTCAAGAGCTCCATCGATGGCCCCGATCATCAGGCGAGAGACTGACACGGGGGGGTGGAGGACCTCGAACAAGGGTATTGGAGGCTTATGTCCGTTGAGGATATGCCATTAGCTGCATCAGTACGCCTCAGATATAGTATTATTATTATTATTATTATTATTATTATTATTATTATTATTATTATTATTATCATTATTATTATCATTATTATTATCATTATTATTGGACACCGTGATAGCCCAGTGGTCAAGTTCTACCATCTGGGCCCTATCGCCAGTTCGATTCCCGTCGGTGCCACCAGTATTTTCATTGAACATACCGGTCCGTCTGGAAGTGTTGGAACTGCCCTTGCGGGGTGTCATTAGAGCCTATCGTCAATTCTTCGTACTCCCCTCACGGGTGAGGCGATGGAGGCGCATGTGCAGAAATGCATCAGCCATTGACAGAGAAGCACTATTATCATTATTATCATTATTATTATTATTATTACTATTATTATTATTATTATTATTATTATCCCTGAAAGGTGTTGGGAGTAGGGGTGGGGGGTTTGGGGGGGAGGGGGAAATTGGAAATTGTGTACCCCCCCCCCCCGGCCCCGCCGGGGGGGGGGGGAGAGGCGAATTTTTGCACCTTGTCGGAATAAATCACGGTTTGTTGGAACCAGGAGTTAGGAGCTTATACGTACAGGGCGACTAGCCCCAGACTGTTTGATGCTGATCTAATTTTTTTGAAATTCACGCAAATATTTGCGTTAGGGGAGTGTCCTGATCGCCAAAATTCTTTGTTTTTTTCACCCCATTTCTGCACCCTCTGTCGGAACAAATCATGGTTTGTGCGAACCAGGAGTTGGGAGCTCATATTGACAGGGTGGCTAGCCACAGACTCGATGTGATGCTGATATAATTTTTTTTTTGGAATTCACGCAAATATTTGCGCAAGGGGAGTCCTGAATGCCAAAATTCCTGTTTTTTGGGAGTACTTGCCGGTACCTCCGGTAATTGAACGCACCCTGTCGACGGGGAAGGAGGAGAGGGGGCGGGGGGGGTGGTCCGGGAGGCCTTCCCCCCCCGGGAACCCCAGCGCTGCATTTGTATGTACCCCACGCGAATTAGCAGGCGCCAAAATGAATGGTTGAGAATGCTCCAAGGCTCTAAGTGTTGTGCCAGAAGGGTCTATGACGGTTACCTCCGGCATTCAACGTACCCTGTCGACTGTGGAAAGGGGGTCCGGGGCCCATCCCCCCGAGAACCAAGCCCTGTAATTGTACGTACCCGAAGCGAATTTGCTGGCACTAAAATGAATGGCTGAGAATGCTCCAAGGGTCCCAAAGCTGTGCCAGAAGGGTTCAGAGGCTGATTTTTTGGTTTTCACACCCTCGGGACGCGCTGTAGGTAGTGAACCAGTTGAAATAGAGATTTACGAAGATTTTGGCAAAGTAGTGCCAAAATGAATGGCTTAGTATGCTCCAAGGCTCTAAGAGTTGTGCCAGAGGGGCTTAGAGGCCGATTCTTTGTCACGAGATCTTTTTTTTACGGATATAATTGAAATTATGCAATTGGAATGTATGACAAAGTAGTACCAAAATGAATGGCTGAGGTCCCCCCCCCCCCAACCCCATTTCCGCACCCCTGTCGGAATAAATCATGGTTTGTGGGAACGAGGAGGAGTTCGGAGCTCATATTTGCAGGGTGGCTAGCCCCAGACTCGATCTTGATGCTGATATGATTTCTTTGGAATTCACGCAAATATTTGCGTTAGGGCAGTGTCCTGAATGCCAAAATTCCTTGTTTTTTTTCGCACCCCTGTCCCTATAAATCATGGTTTGTGTGAACCAGGAGGGGTTGGGAGCTCATAGTGGCAGGGTGGCTAGCCCCAGACTCGATGGTGATGCTGATATAATTTTTTTGGAATTCACGCAAACATTTGCGTTAGGGAAGTGTCCTGAATGCCAAAATTCGTTGTTTTTTGGGCCTTTTTTGCATCCCCCATCGGAATAAATCATGGTTTGTGGGAACGTGGAGGAGTCGGGAGTTCATATTGGCAGGGTGGCTAGCCCCAGACTTAATCTTGATGATGGTAAGAATTTTTTGGAATTCACGCAAATATTTGCGTTAGGGCAGTGTCCTGAATTCCTTGTTTTTTTTGGCCTATTTTTGCACCCCCTGTCCCTATAAATCATGGTTTGCGTGAACCAGGAGGAGTTGGGAGCTCATATTGACAGGGTAGCTAGCCCCAGACTCGATGTTGATCCTGATATAATTTTTTGGAAATTTAGGGAGTGTCCTGAATGCCGAAATTCCTTGTTTTTTTGCAGTACTTGCCGGTGCCTCCGGCGATTAAACGTACCCTGTCGACGGGGCAGGGGGCGTCAGGGGGGCCCTCCCCCGGGAACCCAAACCCGGCCATTGTACGTACCCGTTCTGGTCGCGGGTGGCACCCACACCTGAAAATTGAGGTTTTTTTCCACCAGGCGCCCTTTGCGGCACCTCCGGCAATTCAACGTACCCTGTCGAAGGGAAAGGGGGGGGTCCGGGGGAGCCCTGCGATTGTACGTACCCGTTCTGGTCGCGGGTGGCATCCACACCTGAAAATTGAGGTTTTTTGCCACCAGGCGCCCTTTGCGGCACCTCCGGCGATTCAACGTACCCTGTCGAAGGGAAAGGGGGGATCCGGGGGCTCTCCCCCCGGGAACCCAAGCCCTGTGATTGTACGTACCCGTTCTGGTCGCGGGTGGCACCCACACCTGAAAATTGAGGTTTTTTGCCACCAGGCGCCCTTTGCGGCACCTCCGGCAATTCAACGTACCCTGTCGAAGGGAAAGGGGGGGTCCGGGGGAGCCCTGCGATTGTACGTACCCGTTGTGGTCGCGGGTGGCATCCACACCTGAAAATTGAGGTCTTTTGCCACCAGGCGCCCTTTGCGGCACCTCCGGCAATTCATCGTACCCTGTCGAAAGGGAAAGGGGACGGGAGGGGGGGGCTGGGCCGGGGGGCCGGAGAACCCTCCAAAAGGTGATAAGAATAGG
>WBZZ01005002.1:100000-140000 GCA_019918135.1 Paulinella micropora
TCTGTTTTGGTTGGAATTTCAGTTTTGGTTGGAATTTTGATTTTGGGTGAAAATTTGAATTTTTCAAATTAACTGCTATATTCGTCCGCAAAATATCGTAAATTTTCGCGAAATGTTACCGTTAAATTTGAAAATTTGAATTTTTGTCACAAAAATGAAAAACTGTCACAAAAATGAAAATCTGACACAAAAATGAAAAACTAATTTTTGTTGTTGTCTTGAATGTCAACAGCAATATTGTAAAACCTAAATTGTGTTTCTCTTCACTGCAATAATGATTTTTCGCTTCTCTTGACTGCGTGTCCACAAATTTACAGTATTTAGCGGTTTTTCGGGAAATAGGGAGAAAAGGCAGTGGAATAGGAAAAAGTGGTAATTGCTGTACTACTTGAAAAACTTTGATTAAATCGTTTGAAGTCATTCCTGGACGAAATCGAAAACTAGTTAGTGAAGTCGAAACGTCGTGCAGAGGAGAATCTAACGGATCGGTCAAACTTGAAACAGTAACTTGAAATGTCAACGGTAGTGGTTTTGGCCGGTCGTTAAAGTGCTCAGTCTGATAATCAGACGTCACAGTGGCCCGTCACAGTGCCAGTCACGGTGACCTTCCCAAATGCCAAACCTACAAACAACAACACATAAATCCAATTTCCCTTAATTTACCATAAATTCCCTGTCACGGGAAAACTGCTAAATTTCACGGAATTTCCTTCTAAACGGTTACTGTATCCTTCTAACGGTTACTATATTTGCTACCTTTCAAGAATAGTTATTTATTAACAGGGATTTACCAGACCACGAGTGACCGTGCTCACCCCTTTGCCGTTACTACTGAGTACAAGTAAGTGTACATATGCAACGGTGAGTTTCGTTCGAGTAAGGTAGGGGTAAGGTAAGGGGCAAGGTAGGTTTGTTTGTTAGTGCGTGTGAGCTGTGCTCACTTTGGAGGTTTTGAGTGTTAGTAAGATTGTGGTGCGGAATTGGTTGTAGTTGCGTGGTAACGGATGTAGTTCTGTTAGAGTGGAAGGTTAAGTAGCACGGCCAGTGAGAGAAAAATTACAAGTTGATATAGGTGAAAAGGGAAATCGTCAAAGTAAAAAGGCAAATTGCCCAGTGCACCTGGGATGGGAAATTACAGGTAAAATTTAGAAAAAGTTTTGAATATTGACTAGTATTTTGCAATAAGTTCATCAGTAAAACGTATCATAGTAGTGAATTTTACCGTTCCTTAGTGAATTTACTACAAATGGTTCGGGTCAACGCTATTAACGTGGGAGCCTGCCGGTTAATAAATAAGGATGCCACAGCTTTGTGTTGAACTTACATCCTAACAACTTGACTTCTGCCACCACTCCGGTAAACGGTTAAATGTAAAATATATAGGATCATAAGTTTAAGGCCCTATGGGGTCCAAGCTTCCAAGCTTCCCCCACTGCACTGATAGACCTAATCCTAATACAACACGGAAGATATTCTTCAAAACCGGAAATGTAATAAGAATTCATCTTAAAATACATTTACTGAATAACAAGGAATCACTTCCACGAGTGGATTCCCGTAAAACTTGAACTAATAGCGAAATAACGATGTCTTCCTCTTCTTCTTCCTCTTCTTCTTCCTCTTCTTCTTCCTCTTCTTCTTCCTCTTCTTCTTCCTCTTCTTCTTCCTCTTCTTCTTCCTCTTCTTTAGTTCTTCTTCCTCTTCTTCTTCCTCTTCTTCTTCCTCTTCTTCTTCCTCTTCTTTAGTTCTTCTTCCTCTTCTTCTTCCTCTTCTTCTTCCTCTTCTTTAGTTCTTCTTCCTCTTCTTCTTCCTCTTCTTCTTCCTCTTCTTCTTCCTCTTCTTCTTCCTCTTCTTCTTCCTCTTCTTCTTCCTCTTCTTCTTCCTCTTCTTCTTCCTCTTCTTCTTCCTCTTCTTCTTCCTCTTCTTCTTCCTCTTCTTCTTCCTCTTCTTCTTCCTCTTCTTCTTCCTCTTCTTCTTCCTCTTCTTCTTCCTCTTCTTCTTCCTCTTCTTCTTCCTCTTCTTCTTCCTCTTCTTCTTCCTCTTCTTCTTCCTCTTCCTCTTCTTCTTCTTCTTCTTCTTCCTCTTCTTCTTCCTCTTCTTCTTCCTCTTCTTCTTCCTCGTCTTCTTCCTCTTCTTCTTCCTCTTCTTCTTCCTCTTCCTCTTCTTCTTCCTCTTCCTCTTCTTCTTCTCCTTCCTCTTCTCCTTCCTCTTCTCCTTCCTCTTCTCCTTCCTCTTATCCTTCCACTTCTCCTTCCTCCTCTCCTTCCTCTTCTTCTTCCTCTTCTTCTTCCTCTTCTCCTCCTTCCTCTTCTCCTTCCTCTTCTCCTTCCTCTTCTCCTTCCTCTTCTCCTTCCTCTTCTCCTTCTTCTTCTCCTTCCGAGTCCTCTTCTCCTTCCTCTTCTCCTTCCTCTTCTCCTTCCTCTTCTCCTTCCTCTTCTCCTTCCTCTTCTCCTTCCTCTTCTCCTTCCTCTTCTCCTTCCCTCTTCTCCTTCCCTCTTCTCCTTCCTCTTCTCCTTCTTCTTCTCCTTCCTCTTCTCGTTCCGAGTCCTCTTCTCCTTCCTCTTACCTCTTCTATTTTATCTCTTCTGCTTCCCACTCAGCTCTACGAGTGGCAAGTATTTATTAAAACTGGGAGTGCTTGCGTTTTTAAGACTACCAAAAAAAAAATTATTAACAATATAATCGGCGACATTCAAGTTAACACACAAACTCTATAAATTTTTTTCTTTTTTATAAAAAAAGTTATATTTTATTAAAAAGTTCTCAGGATCTTATTAAAAAGTTCTATCTTATAAAAAAGTTAAACTTTTTTTATACACATAACTTTTTTAATACCTTTAACTTTTTTTATGCGTTGAACTTTTTAAATATTAATACTTTCAACTTTTTTTATACGCTTAACTTTTTTTTATACACTTAAATTTTTTTATACATAATTTTTTTTTCTTTTATTATACATATGATATATACATATATATAATCATATATATGTTACCGTCCCATCATAGCGACAATATTTTTAGTTCTGAATACTTTGAAATGCCCCTTTTTAAGGAAACTCATCCGGCCTAACGTTGTTAATTCTCTGTTTTACTCCGCCCCTTTTTAATTCAGTACTTGGAAGTTGCGTCACAACTCAAGTCGCTAACAAAGAACCTGCACCTACTGTTCCTGTTAGACTACCTTAATACACCGGAGTCAAAACTAAAGTTGAACAGCTAGTGCTATCGTCTGCGGTGGCAGTATAAACTTTATTAGAAGAACGCGCCAAGACAAAGAGCGGGAACGTAAGTTAGGCCGGACACTCGTAATGGCGGGCTCTAACGACACGCATTACATATGCCGGCCCGTACTGTCTAACCTAATTAATATATTGTATTAATAGGTCTAATACTCCCCCTGGAGCAAGGTTAATTATTAAATTAACTGCAGGTCCTATTAGCTATTCTGTGAAAATTATAAAAACACAGACTCAAAACATACGTGACTCACTCTTACCCTCACTCTCTCCAAGAGATAATGTCGACGGTGGCTACCCAACTTGCTGGGGCAAGTGTACATCAGTTAGACTACACACAGGGCAGCGCCCGGGCCCCAGTCAAGTCAGGCCTAATCGACGAGAAGAAGATTATGGCCTACTCACACTGGGCCTTATCCTATGTTATGAGTGGTAGTAAGGTATTAAATATGTAATACAGGCATAGCATAAACAAGTTACATATATTGCATCGGTATATGCGGTATACAAGATGATCCGAATATACTGATAATATATGAAGTGAACCTGATTGTACTAGCTAATCTACCATGAAATGTGACCTATCAATGAACTATTATTATTATCATACTACTCGGTAGTATGTATTATAAAATTTGTCACAGCGCTTCCCGTAGAGTGGTAACAAAGGGTGACAAAAGTAATATGATGTGCAGGACAAATACACATATCTGTAATTATTAGCTGGTCTGGTACAGTCCAGGTTGGCTGCCGACTAGGAGCTAGGGGATAAGGGACGTGTCAGCGCCAACTAGAGGACCCTCATTTCTAGATACTTGCCCCACTATTCATCACACTTATAGGTGTTTCGGTCTGCTCGCGGCGGGCGAGAGGATGAGGGCGTAATCCGGACTTTGGCGTTTTGTCGCCTTTTTGCTTGCTCCCTCATGAATTCCACAATTTGCTCAATTGGCGATCAATGACATTCTCCCGCGTGTTCGCCCCCCCCCCCCCCCCCCCCGTGATCGCTTTATATTATTACTAGTATTATTATATTTATATACATACAAACATCTAAGAGGCTAAGTTGGAGGTCGCAGTTGTTGGTCGGAGGGCGATTTATCAAACTACAATTCTGTATATCTCAACTTTCTCCCTAAGACAACTGGTAGATGCGTATGCGGAAAATTAATAACTTATATATATACCGAGGTTATAGCGTGTTCAGAAAAGTGAACCTTATGGGTAGATTCAATACGCAAACTGATCGGGTTTCATCCCGATACGAGCACGACCCTCCCTGTCTAGCAAGACGGAAATTTTCTTAGCCAGATACATAAATTTCTCAACCGTGAAATGTATTTTGGTAAATATATCCGCAATATTTTCCTCAGTTGGTACTCTAAATAATTTGACTATTCCATCCTTAACGAGTTCTGCAAGTAGATGGTACCTTACCTCAATATGCTCGGTACGGGCCTTCCCTAACCCCTCTCGGACAACAATACCGTCCCTTCGTTATCTTCGAAGAGAGGGGTGGGGCCCTTGAGATTGATTCCGATATCTCTTAGAGATTGCAATATCGCGAGAAGTTCTCTTACTTCCTCGTTAGCTGATACCGTTTCGGATTCCAACGTGGATTGAGCTATTACAGATTGCAGTTTTGAGAACCAATTGCCACCGGGATCCCATTGAATAAATAAACATACCTGGACCGAGACTTTCGCGAAAATTTATCTCCTGCAAAATCGGAGTCCACAAACCCTACCAACGGATTTTTCGAGATTATATTATCGACATTAGCGATGATTGGTACGCTGAAAGCTTCCATCCCGGGAATTCCAGACTTTTCTATGAATTCGTTCATTGCATTGGCCGCGGCGCATGATCCATGGTTAGGCTTCCAGTCTTTGGGGGTTTTTGGGGCGGAGAAACAAGATTCTAATAGTTTCCTAAGATTCTTGTCCCCCCTCCGGAAAAACAACGCCCTTGGTGTCAATAACCACTAGAACATGCGATGCGCCATTGCATATGATGTGTCGGGATTGGGGACTTGGGATTTAGCCGCAATACTCAACGGGCCAATAAGGAGGGGCCTCGTATGCACGGCTAAGAAGATGAGCATTCCTATTAGGCATCTTAGGTCATACTTCAATAGCCGGTGGTCCTTCTTGAGAGGTGCAGGATTTTCAGATGTGAATGGGGTTTTAGCGGGTACTTCGTTCATATACCCTAATTCGTTCAAAATGAGAAGTTGACGCAGTTCATACACCCAGCAGCGGCCCTCGCCAGCGAACTGCGGGCAGAGGACCTGTCCTGGAAACCAGATCTCCTCCTAACATCACACTTTACATCCCCAAATATCCACCTAGTCGAAGCCACAACCCGAACGGACGAATGGCTAGCTAGTTAGAATAGACCAATCTAAGTACGTAAATGCATCATCAGCGTCTATCCAGCGGCTTTGGAACAAAGACAGCAAGCAAATTTACCCCCCTTATCGCCCAAAAGACCCCACCTCCCACCGGGGGGACGACCCACCTATAGAATGGCCCTTACATTCGTGGGTAGCCAACACTGCCCCCGCATACAACCCTCGAGAGCCATATACGAGCACCGATACCACGACTACCAGCAAAGAATACAAGACCTCCGCCTGGGATCATCAGGCTTATGTGTGCCCCACCTGCTAATGATAGCCATAGGAGCACGAGGGTACATACATGCCACGGGATATAAACTCCGCAATTCAAGACATTTTTCGAAAGCACAGGCGACTGCAGTGTATCGAGACCTTACAGAACTCTGCCATGATCACATTTAACTGTTTGGAAACTGATGCACGCATATCCGAAACCGACCTCCCCCTCGAACACCCAACCTGGAGCTCCAAGCCAACAAACCCTCCCTCCTGCCACATCCACCCAACTTGAGTCCAGTGCAACCCAAAGCCCAAGTGAGCAACTCAGCGCCTAGTGCCCCCCCGCCAACCCAATACCAACCAGCCAAGGGCTTGAACTTACGTGCTTCTGAGATTGGTCACGGCGCACCAACCAGAGCCCCCTCACTCACCGGAGGATCAGAATGACCGCCAAGCATGCCCCGACGACGTGACGCCTAGCAACAGCAAAAGACAACAGGCGGAAACCTGCACATATTCGACGACCCCACAGCGAAACCAACGAGATTCCGGCAACCCTTACGCAAAACCAACTATCGCCTCCGTATTGCGCACGCGATCAAGGAGTATCTATTATGACCCGACAAGCCCAACGTCCATCATGACACCGGAAGTTGCGCAATGCCAACGAGTATCCAAAGAAGAATCTGCGAACATTCCACTAACATGAACACACTGACCGGACACAACAAATCAAAATCTCTGGAGAACCTACCCTCCCGACTGTCATGACTGAAACTACCCTTTCATACAGAAGGCTGCCCATAGCGTCGTGTTCGGCCAATCGCGCTCAGCCACATGTCGTTCGGGCCCCTTTTGAAGGTTCCGGTTTTCGGATTTGGTTCCCACTCAGTTGGGGGTTAAGCGTCGTACTGATTGCACTGAAGTTACTACTTGTGATACAGTAGTTGTTCGGAGCCAACACGTCGACGCAAATGAGGCCTGACTGGCAACAGTCCTTATTGGTTTACGAATACTCATTAAAACCCCCCCCCCCCCCCTGACCTATCATAGCAACGCTACGCTTCAAGCAGTATTACAGCTTTAATAAGAAAAGGCGCGAACAGGACGCGCCGCGTAACTTGACTCTGGCCGGATCGTAAGTAATGGCTCTAACAATTTGACAATTAATTAGACCCTTCCTCCTCAACTACGTCCGTATTGCTATTTGGTACGTTTGCCTTATTCATTACGGTTAGTAGTATTATTAGTTATTAATACAGTCATTTAGAGTACCTTTTCTGGTACTGGTGGCACTAGCTTTTAACATTACCATTATTGCCCATATCAGGCCGTTTCGTGGGTCATTTTCTGGAGGTAAATCTTTTGTGTGACGTCGTCAGTTGGACTGGCGGGAATTGTTCAGTATTGTTAAATTCTTTTACGTGGGAAGCAGTTGGCAGGTAGGAGAGGGCCCGAGTTCCGGTCACCGTTTGCAGAAGTCGCGAGGGTTTTCTCCCAACGGGTTATCGAGCCTTGGAGCGTGACCTGTGCAACGGATCGCAGAGGAGAACCTTCGTTAAAGGGGTGAGGGGTCCACCTTAAGTGACCCCATTACAGGAAAGTGCGCGTTTTCAATTGTGTGGCTACAGCTGATCACTGTAGACACTACCCACGCTCTGCTTTGCTGGTGTGCAGTGCAAGGGCAAGGTGGGGGGCAGGACAGAGAGCAGGACACCGAAGCGTGCAGGGCGCAGGGAGGGTGAGCCTCCTAAAGGGTGTGGTGCTTTTGTCAGCTCGATGACGTGGCCAGTTGCGATTGAGTGCCGTGGTAACTGGGGGATTTAGCACCCCTGGCCCACGGAGCACAACAAGTTACAAAGCCAAAGTACAAAGCAGTAGGTCTGTTGTGATTGCTTGCCGTGGTAACTGGGGGATTGAGCACCCCTGGCCCACGGGACACAACAGCTTACCTATGACAATGCTAAGTTCTTGTCGTATTCGTACTGCATCATTGCATCAACTCCTTGTATTGCTGTAGTGACTGTGTGAGGAGTGACAAAGAGGTGTGGTGAGGGAGTGAGCTCTGAAGAACCGTGCGTAGGACACGAGGGGAGGAGCGAAAGGTGAGTGTTTAGATGGTTGTACCAAAACAACTACAAACCTAGGTAGGTTGAAAAACTGACTTTGCAGATAGAGCTGCTAGTAGGTGGAAAGCTATCATAGGTGGTAGCTGAGGTAGCCTCAGTGTAGTTTGAGCATTAGAGTCAGTGGTAACACACGTGGTTGAGAGAGAGAGAGAGAGAGAGAGTAAAGGGTGGTGTGGACAAGCAAAACACTATTCTGTGTAGTGTGTGTGTGAGTCTGCTCGTGGCCTCTGTTGTGTTCTCTCTGTGTGGGTGTGTGTGTGGTTGCTTGCCTGTGTCTGTGCCATCAGAACAGCGTAAGCATAGCGTGACACTATCTCTATTTGGCAAGTAGAGAGCGTAGCTGTGCAAGTGTGTGTGTGTGTGTGTGTGTGGAGCGTGTGTCTGTTCGTGACTGACGGTGGTTAGAAATGACTACGAGTAAGACAGACAATAAGATTACGTTCACCGGCAAAGAGGCATGGATCCTATTGCATAGGCAGGTAGTGCAAAGCTGTAATGCTAAGGCCCCTGAGGAAGTGCTGCAGGGTGCTGACGCCCACAAACAATATGTACATCACGAAAATGTATTAGGGATACAGCTTAAGGGTAGAGAGGTGCCCCCCTTTATACTAGCCTGGGAAGAGATAGCAGAGTGGAATGATTGGGCTGACTTGGACTAAGAAGTAGTAAAGGAATACTTCGAGGACAAAGCCAAGGGTTCTACTCGCCTGTGGCATATGCCCAACCCCAAACCGGAAGCTCCAGACCTTGAGGAGGCGTTAGGGGTAGAGGAAGGCAAGGAGACCCCAGCCCAGCGCTACAAACCGGTTTTTGGCAGTCCGAAAGATGAACCAACCACTGAGACTGAAGTGGGAAAGGAGGAGGAGGAGGAGGAAGATGAAGACCGGCACCCCTCTGACCTCTACTCTAGTGGGTATGCTAGGACTGACAAACCTAGCCTGTCAACTGGCAAGGGCTCAGACTTAGAGGACAGGTTAAAATGCCAGCTAAAGTGCAAGCTAAGTATGGCATACTTCAAAATAATAGTTCTATCATAAAAACAAAAGATTTCGATTCACTTTAATAAAATGTAAAAAAATATTTTAAAATTAAAAAAAATCCAACCGTTACAACGGTTTTTGACGGTTTTGCGACTGCTTTGCTTATTTATTGTAGAGGTTTGTTCTGCTTTTGTTTTTCTTTGTTTTTAAATCAAAACACATAGAAATTAAATGTTTGACTGAATTTCAATAATATTTAAACATAATTTTTTTAAAATTCAAAAATATTTGAAATCTAACGGTTACAAATGTTTTATCATCGTTTTTCAGCTTTTGTAACACTCCCTCTTATTACGTTATGTTTTGTTAAAATTTCAACTAAATATGATGACGTTGAATTAATATAATAAATTAATAATATTATTGTGTTTTCAAATTTACTTAATTAAATTTGAATTTTAGAATTTAAATTTAAAATTCTTTCCAGGCTGCTTTATGAGTCAGTGTATTAATAATAGTAAAATTATGATGTTTTTTTCTTTGAAATTTTCAAACAGTGATATGTCAAAAACTAGAAGAAAAAAGTTCTTGATACGAATTTTGCAAATAAAAGTTCTCCACGTGAAGTTTATATACATATAAAATTCATGTATAGTTGGGCGTCTGCTTCGGCGGCCCAACTGGCAGTTAGTGGTTATCAAGTGGGGTGCCTTGGGAGAGAGTGCGGGTTCGAACTCAGGCGGGGCCAGCTTTTTTTTTTTTTTTTTTTTTTTTTTTTTTTTGAATATTTCCGTGAAGTTGACCATATTATAGATCACGTCATGAAGGTAGTAAGTGTATTACTGAATAATAATTTGACACATCTTATTATTAATACATACCTGCTAGTAATATTAATATTAATATTGATTAAGTAGCATTATTAATGTAATTTAATATTACAGTATAATTGAATAAAAAATTTTATTTCACTTGAAACTTTTTGACTCATGACGGCTTAAGTTAAAATTAATAATAATAAAGTACTTATTTACATTTTACTTATGATTCATGAAGTAATATTAAAACAAAAGTTAGTTCTTATGTTTTCTTTTTTTGTTTTTTTTGCGGGGGTAGAATGCTTTGCATAATCTGACTCACTCTCACTCTCTGATGAGCTCTCTCTCACTCTTTTGTTGTGTTTGTGTTTTTTGTGTTTATGTTTGTTATGATGTGTTGGACCAGAGGCTGACTCTGAAGACCCAGAGTCCAATCGCCTGTGGCCCGATCCTGCAAAAACAGCACAAAAAAGGAAAACAATAATCAGAAAATAAACCAAAGCAAAAAAAAAAAAAAAAAAAAAAAAAAAAAAAAAAAAAAACCTGAGGCCGCAAGCAGGATATCCCTCTGCGCCTTTACCGCTTTCAGCTCTGCCTTCATCGCTTCGATCTGACTCCTTGACGTCTCCAATGTATCCGTGATTTGGCTGAGATTTGTTGATGCTTCTTTTCCCCGCTCCAGTGCCGCCGCTTGTGTTGCACTTGCTGCTTGCAGCTTCCGTTCCAGCCCCTCCGTAGTATTCATGGCACCCTGAAGTTCCGTCATGGCAGCCTGAAGTTTCTGCATAGTAATATTACATATTTCATTCATTAGCATGCAAGCAAACAAAACCTGCCGCAGTTGCGCATTTTTTCTTCATTTCGATTGTTTGACTAAAAGCCAAAACAACCATCATGAAACCAATAAATGCAAAACAAATATAATAATTACCCTCGTTGCATTTGCAAGTTGTCTTTCTGCAGTCGATCTCCCCTCCCGCTCCCGTTCGTGACTTTCTTTCATTTTGGAGTGCGAGTTGGATAGCTGCATACTTAGCTTCCATGTCCAGCTTCGCCTTTCTCTCGTCTCCCAAAGCATCCAGCGTGTCTTGCACGACTCGCTTGGCCTCTTCATCTCCATCGCGGATTCTGCAGATCCTGCTCCTCCAGCTTTGATTTTGCAGTCACAAGCTCTGCCTTCACCTTGACGATCTCCTCCATCAGGCTCTCGTTGCCGCTGGCGCTCGGCTTGGGGTTGGCGTCAACTCCATCTTTCTTTCGGCCCAGTTGGTTCTCCGAATTCTGCAAAAGCTTGGCACACACATTCACAAACTGTTCTCGAGTTGATTCACACTCCAATATGAATGGACGCAAAGCCTCCTTATCAAGGTTTAACATGTCTTGAAGTTTTTGAGGAACGACACCGTGGACCCATTCCTTAGTGCAGCGTGTGACCCTGACCCAGCCGTTGTCTCGGCGGTAGGCAAAAATGAAGTGAACATACTCATGACCAGCGGAAGTAACCGCTCTATGAGAAATTGCAAGCACATAACCCAATCCAACGTGGGTGTCTTTGTCCTCGAGAATTTCTTTCACTGTGTCTGCATTTATGCAAGTACGAATGAAATAGATCCACGAATTGACACAAATGTCTTCACCATTCAAGCGGACTTTGGGCAAATGTAAAAGTCTATCACCGTCCGGGGTGCCATCCTTCAGCACTCCTTGTTCCAGAAGCCAATCCCATGCTCGGCGCAATATGCCCCCTTGCTCATTCATACGACCAGGGCGAAAGATGGACGTGTCTCCAGGATTGCCATAGTGGACCTAGCAAGGAAACAAAAAGAATGAACTAGCTGCAAATTGAAACGAGTATTTTAACATGCGTCGTGCCGCGGTATGATGCTCCAACACTGAGGCTGCACAAGAGAGTGTTCAGTCCCCCAAGCTTGCAGATCTCCTCCAAACGGCTCAAGTCTTTCGCGACAGTAGTATAGGGTGCCACTTTGGCACACTTTTTCAATACATTCCTCCGGAGAAATCAAAATCATTCAATCGGCTCTCCTCTTCATTTCGCAAACAAACAATACAGAAAGCAATTATAAGCAAATAAGCCTTAGTCTTCAAAGTTATCCACAACAAGAAAAACGGAAAAATGAACTCAAAACATAAAAACAAACCATAATTAACATCAACCATTGTAATAAAATAAGAAACCATAAAGTATCATCACATAAGCCACCAACCACCTCACAAAGCAACTAATCACACCGATCCGCCAAAAATTGAGCCTTCCAAAAATTAAAAAAAGGAAACCACACCACCCACCAAAAAAACCACGATAAATTCTAGATTATCGCAGACGGCTTTTTGGGCAACATCAAAGTTTTCGTCTACACACAAAAGGTAAAATAAAATATCAAACCACGAATAAAAGGAAGAAGAAACCGCTCACGCACCGCACAGAAAAATCAGAAAAATGTTTTTTTGTTTTCGCATTTCTTGTTCTTTCATTCATTCAAGAAATGAGCGACAGCGAGAGTGTTGATGAAGCGACTAGGGTGGAGACTAAGGATTGGAATGAATATTATGAAGATAAATCAGAATCAGTAGTGAAGAAAGATAAGAGAATGATTGAAGATAAAATTGAAATACAAAAGAATAAAAAAAGTGAAATAGAAAACATAATAGATGAACTATACTCTCGCTTAAATTCAGCTGACGAAAGATTGGAAGTTATTGAAGAAAATAATAAAAGAAAAAACGATATTAATAAATTAAAAAGAAAGCGAAAGAGGAATGAGGAGAAAAAGAAAAAGGAACTGAAATTGTTGGATAGTTGGTTGTTAGCAAAAAAACAACCATTATCTTTGAAAGAAGAAATGTATGCTAGAGACCTAATAGAGCAAGGAGGTAAATCTTTTGACGATGTATTGATCGAATGGAATACTTATCAAAAAAGATTAGAAAATAATAATGTATAATTGTCTTGTTTGTGTTGTGTGGTGCCTGCCTACCCGCTCACCTCTCTTCAATCAACACGGCACACACGCACATAAGACAATATAATTCATTTGTTTTTTTGTAGTCAAAAACAAAAAACATTAGTAAAAAGCACATGATAGATATATAAATAATTAGAACGGCTATCGGGCACTACCCACATATGTGTTTTTGTGCTTTTTGATATGTGGGTAGGTGATGGCTCAGCAAGCAAGACAACCAGAACCAGCGGAGGAACCAGTTGGCGAACAAGCACAAGTTCGACCTGCTCAAGATCCTGAGGTTGCTGATGTTGAAAATAAAATGAGGGAGCTCGGAATTGGAATGGAAAGGAAGGTTCGTCGTGGGCGCCCAGCTGGTGTAGTACCTATTCCAGAAATAGGACACACGTACTAGTATGAGATTAACAGAGAAGCAGGAATTGCAAATTTCTGGGTTGATAATAAGGAAGGAAGATCAGAGGTTTCAATTTATCGCTACCATTCTCCTTTGAAGTCTAACCAAAATTCCCGACTACAGGCTCGCAGTCTATCCTGATAACTCTGTAAAACTTTTTCGTTTGATGGATAATGTTGTAAAAATCAGTGCATATTACGACCTCGACCCATTGACTATTTACAAGGCTTACTTTCAAACTGAAGAAGCCTAATAATGGTTTTTTTGTTTTCGTCTACTTCGAAAACAAAGATGTATGATTGTGTAATTAAATTACAAATCTAACACTTCTTTTTTCTTTTTTGTTCTTTGACTACTCCGTATGTTTTCCGGTTTAATCTCAAGTGATTTTAACAAATTAATATTTTTTTCTCTTTAATAATTTGTTTAACTTTATCAGCCAACTGCTCTGCCGGTTCTTCTTCTTCATGGTGCTCTTCAACATTAGTCTTTAATAATTCTGACGGTCTTACTAAGTCTTCTTCTGATAGGATAACTTTGAAGCCTTTCCGGCCCTTAACCTTGAATATAGTTTTACTGAATTGCTTGTCCCCTTTAGAAAAAATAGTTCTTTCTAATTCCTTTCTTACTCTAGTTCCTTTAGGGAATTCATTAATTAAAGGATTTCTGTAGATTTCCTGAGTGTTTTTTTCGGTTCCTTCAAAAACATTAATTGGTACAGCCTTTATTGTTGTATGATATGTTTTATTATAGGCATCAACAACCTCATGAATAATAGGAACCCATTGAAAATTTTCATTAAATTCCCATATCAAGTTTAATTCATTTCGTATTGTTCTAATAAACCTATCAATTATGCCCATTGTTCTGTGATCGCCTACTTGGACAGTTCTATGTTCAATATTATTTTGTCTGAAATATTCACTGACTTGTCCCTTAAACTCACCGCCATTATCTGAAGTAATTCTTTCAGGAACTTTTTTAGTAAATATTTTTTTTAACCCTTCCAAAACATAGCCTGTAGTTTTATTTTTAATTGGTTCAATCCACCCACGACGGCTATAGACATCTATAGCAACTAATCCAAAATTATAGTTAGCATTACCTTTCTTTGTCGCAACCTTTGACATATCCATTAAATCAATAAATACTTGACTTAGTGGTTTTGCTTCTGGTGATGTTATTGTGTTCCATATCTTAGCGGGCTTTGATTGAAAATGTATCTCTGCCACTTCTTCAAGTTTTTCTTTTCTCTCAGTCTGCTCAGGAGTTTCTTGTTGTTGTTGCTGATTTGTGTGCTTATTATCCATGATATATTATTAAAATTTTAAGAAACATTTTTCAATATCATTATTTTTTTCTTTCTTAGCACCACCAGAAGATTGATTATATACTTTTACACTTACACTGCTTGACTTTTTACCCTTACTTTTCTTTACAGGTTCTTCTTCACTTTCTTCACTTTCGCTTTCGCTCTCATCAGGCCGATCTATTTCAACTCGTTGAAATAGATCTGGTTTCTTAATAGTCTTTTTCTTTGTTCTCTTAGTTTCTACCTTCGCTCTTTTGATTTTCATCTTAGCCATCTTTTCAGCGATAATGTCGGTAAAATCACATTCTTCATCGCTCTCACTGCTTTCTTCTGGTGTATCATCTTGGTCTTTTCCATTAATGATATCACTAGCAACACCCATTTCGGCCATGCGGTTTATCTTTTCCTCCATCTCTTCATCATCACCAACATAAGCATTTCTGCATTTTGCTAATTTCTCTTTCGCTATTTCAACCTTATGTTGCTTTTTACTCTTAATACTTTCCACAGCCTTACCCCAATTCTTACGACTTGCTTCTGCGGACGGCATTCTATACTAAGATTAATATATTTTAGTATTTTTTAATAATTATTAATATATTATGTCGCAATATAAATCCTTACTAGGTTTATCAGAAATTGCTGTTGATAGTCTAGACATAAAAAACTTAGACCTTACCAACACAAACATAGTGGGCTTATACACAGATAGGGTGCCAGAAGATGCTGACCCCGTAAATCTTTATTTTACTAACGGCCGATTTGATGCGAGGTTGGCTTTAAAATCAACGACTGACTTAAAAGAAGGCACTAATCTATACTATACTGATGGTAGGTTTGACGCGCGACTAACCACTAAATCAACCACTAACCTAGCCGAAGGCACTAATTTATATTATACTAATGCTAGGTTTGACACTCAATTAGCAACAAAGAGCACAACAAACTTAGCAGAGGGAACCAATCTATACTACACCACAGTAAGGGCTAATACGGACTTTGACACAAGGATAGCAACTAAATCAATAGATGCTTTAAGTGATGTAGTCATAACAACACCAACCGATAACCAACTACTCATTTATAGCACAGGTCAATGGCGAAATGTTGCTTCACCTTTTCTTAGATTGGATGGTCTCGCTATGATGATAGGGGATTTAAATATGGGAGGTTTTAATGTAGCAAATGTCGGTAATGTTGATGGTGTTGATGTTTCGGCTCTTGATAGTTCTGTCGTTAAACTAACAGGAGACCAAACCATAACAGGGAATAAAACATTTACTACTTATGTGGCCGTAAAAGACTCAAATCCATCAAACACAGGCAAATTATTCTTTAATTATAACAATAATATGGGCTCTATCTATTCGTCGGAGGCAGGTGGAGCAACGGGCTATCCATTATCTTTTGTAGGCTCGTCCATACTTTTTGCTCCAACAACAGGGGGTGGGATAACAGTGTCAAGAGTAGAAACATCAACACCATCAACAAGATTAACATTTGTTATGCTTTGGCTTTTCATATCAATCCCCGCACTAGCATTTATTATGTTGCTGAATGTTTTGGTTCCTGCTATGGTTTGGTCTCCTGTTAGTTTAACGACTGCGGTATCAAGGGTGGATACATCAATACCATCAACATTACCAACATTTGTAATAGCAAAACCACCCATATTTAAACTGCCCGTCATAGCCGTTGTGCCGTCCTTTGCTAATTTTGTATCGGTATATGCTTTTGTTGAAGCATCGCCGTCATAGAATGGCGCGGGCAGTCCGCTGATTGCTGTCGTGCTGTTAAAATTTAAAACATTATTTGTCAATTCTGTCGTTAAACTAACAGGAGACCAAACCATAGCAGGGAATAAAAAATTTACTTCAACAATAGAAGTGCGGGGTGCTACTGCTCCAACCGCTTTTGATGGTATCGGTGTTGCCTTTGATACAGCGACAAATATAGGAATGATTGCTGCACAAAAAATAGCAACTGCGACTTATTATCCGATACAAATAACGGGTTCGTATGTTGAGTTATATTCGGGTAATACTTTAATTATAACCGCAACTGGCACTACACTATCTTTGAATAACAACAAAATAACAAACTTAGCCACACCATCAGCAACAACGGACGGAGCAAACAAAAGTTATGTAGATACATTAGACGGGCAAAATGTCAAACTAACAGGAAACCAAACCATAGCAGGAATTAAGACATATAGCAGTGGTGTTGAAATAACGGGAAATTCAATCAATTCAACAACAAAGGGCACATTTATCGTTTTCAATTCTACCAGTAATATTGGGTCAATTGCTAGTTTGGATATGAAAACAGCAACATATTACAACTTTGAAATTTCTGCGAAAAAAATAAGTTTCATTATTGACGGGACGATAGTCGGTTGGGTAAATGCTTCGGGGCTAGATTGTAATAGTAGCAAAATAGCCAACCTTGGAACTCCGACATTATCAACAGACGGAGCGACAAAAGGGTATGCGGACACATTGGACGGACAAAATGTAAAACTAACAGGCGACCAAACAATAACAGGAAGTAAAACATTTAATGGGGCAAGCACTACGATAAAATATCTAACTTTAACGAACAATGCTGATTTTAATAATCAAACTATCACAAATGGTGGAAATATAACATATAATGGGGCGAGGATATTAAACCAAAATGGAGGAGATATATTCTTTTCACAGACATCAGGAGATTATCAGTATTTCTTATTTACTCTAAATACCGCTACAAGTGGAACCGCGAACCAAAGAGGTTATGTATTCACGAATGTAGCATCTGATGTAAAAGGGGCGAGACTTTATATTTCAAAACTTTTGGATAATAAAAGTGCTTCGTCTGACATTGTCCGTTTTAACAATGCTGGCGGCATGCGGTTTTATGGTGCTTTGGATATGAACTCAAACAACATAACAAGTGGCGGAACAATAACTGGAACGACAATTACTTCAACCGCGGGTATATCAACAACAACAGCAACCGCGAGTGGATTAATAACGGCAAATGCGGGTATATCAACAACAACGGCAACCGCAAGCGGATTGATAACAGCAAATGCGGGGATAACATACACTGGCACACTAACATCAGCAACGAATGCCAGTGGAGCAAAAATAGGAGTTCAGGGAATAACAGACGGAACAAATGCAAAAGGAATATTTCTATGGGATACGACAAATACGAGTTGGGGAATTTATGCAGCATCTGGTGGGGGTCTAAACACTAGAAGTTTGGCAAATGGTTTGGCGGTTTCTGGAAATGATTTTAGTTCGTATAGTTTTCGTTTTAGAGTGGCTAATGATGCTACGATGGGTTTTGTGTGGGAGAATTCAGCAGAGCAATTGTTAATGTCATTAAACGGGGCAAACGGGACTTTATGGACAAAAGGATTGATTACGGCAAATGCGGGAATTACATACACAGGCACACTAACAACGGCATCAGCATCAACTAATGGGGCTAAAATAGCAATTCAAGGACAAACAGACGGGACGAATGCGAGAGGAATATTTGTATGGGACATTGGAGATTCAAACTGGGGGATTTATATGAGCCAGTCTGGGAATAATAAATCATTAAGTGGAGGAACAGCACCAGCAGGAGGAGGTGGAGGATTAACTTCTTATTCTATTAGATTTAGAGTAAATGGTTCTTCAACGAGTGGTTTCATATGGGAGAATAATTCAAATACTGCTTTAATGTCATTAAGAGCAAGCGATGGGCAATTATGGGTATTGTCTAATCCAATTCAATATTCAGACAGGAGAAAAAAAGAAGATATAAAGGAATGTTTAGGCTTAGATTTTATTAATAAGTTAAATCCAGTCTGCTATCGTATGATTGACGACAAAAAGAAATGTAGGACTGGCTTAATAGCACAGGAATTAGAAGAAATACTAACAGAAATGGATATGTTAGATTTTGGCGGTTTTATAAAAGAAAAAATTATGGTTCCGTGTCCAAAGCAAAGAGCGGAATACGAATTGAAAGGTGTGAGTGTTAAGCCAGAAGATGTTAAATGTATTGATAGCGGTGATGTCGGTTATGGCATAGGTTATTCCGAGTTTATTGCCCCGTTAATTAAGGCCGTTCAACAATTATCAGATAATCTCGGACATGTCCGAGATAGGGTAGATAATTTAGAAAAAGAAAATAAAAATCTCATGAATATACTACAAGAAATTAGAGAAAATGGCTAATAATACAACCAGACTTCACAGACCCCCACCTATTATGGATATGGATGGCGAACTAACTCCAGAATTAAAATCCCGTGTTCTTGAAGTAGAACTAAAGACTGAGGAAAAAAAAGTAGAGCACGAATTGGAAGATAACTGGTCGTGCTGTTGTATGAAAAATAGACCAACCGACAGCCGACTTATTAAATACTTATTTCAAATGGGTATCATTATATCCATCATCACCCTTTGTATCGTAAGGCTATCTGAAAAGAACTTACCTTGTGAGGTTGCTAATACTTATGTCGGTATTTTAACACTTTTGATTGGGATTTGCCTTCCATCGCCTTCTTCAAAGAAATGAGCACTCGTATATATGTGTCATATACCATCTATTATCCAATGTTGAATTTTCATTAAAATTCAACATATTACAGATTAAAGGCATTGCTTCATCAAAACTAACACACCAATCACTCATCGGTTTGTAAATACATTTAAATTTAGTATCTATACCTTTTTGAATACAATAAACACAAATTATATTCTTTTTTTCACTTATCCGTGAGTAAAAGTCGCAGGCAGTCCGCGAAAATATTTTGATTATTAAAAAGTTTATCATCAGTAATATAACCATGACTGACTATAAATACCAAAAGATTATTTTTCTAAGCAATGATTTTGCTGGAGGAAGCAAAACATTTAATAAAAATATCCAAATGTCATTCACACCCACCAAAATGAATGTTAAGTTTATCCACTATATGAACGACCAGACCGAAACCAAAACCAGAATTCTTTACATGGATAGAATTGGAATTATTGGAACATTTGCGGACAGCACTACAGCAAACATTTCAAATCTCGGTTATAATTTGGGTGTTGTCGGATGGACTGACGGACAATATACATTTAAAGTCCTTGAAACCGACAGCGGAAATATTGACACAGGAAATTTAGCGGGGCGAATTGTTGTATGCCTAGAGTTTTTAGGGTAATAATGATATTTATCAACTACACTCTCGTTGCTACCGCAACTCCCGTTTGTTGATAAACATCGAACACCGATTTATTTTAAACCATAAAGAAAAAACGATGTTTTAGAATAAGAGAGAGTGCGACAGCACGAAGCGTAATTCTAAAATATCATGGAGAAGATTAACAATGTCAAAGTTAAGCCTGTGAAGCAGGACGGAAACGGAGATAAAAAAGCAAAAGGTTATAAATTATTCAATGAGCCGTATGCCAACATATTTCTACTTGCCCGTAAGAAGAGCGGTAAGACGACAGCACTCTTTGAAATACTGAAACGGACAACAGACAGAAAAACCCGTATCGTTATTATCGCTTCAACAATCCACAAGGACTACATTTATAAAGCAATGGTTAAGCACTTTAAGAACAGAGGCAACCCAATGGCGGTATATACCTTTCTTAAATCGGATGGTGTGAATATTATTGATTACGAGTTGGACAAACTTAATAAAACAAACGAAGAGCAAGAAGGAGAAGTAAAACAAGACAAAGAGGAAATAGAGAAACCACAATTTTTATACTTTGGAAAAGAAAAGAAACAGATAAAGGAGGCACCGAAAGAAAGACCAAGTAAGTATATTTCGCCAGAGGTTGTTTTTGTTTTGGACGATTTAGGTAGCGGATTGAGAGACAAGTCAGTGAGTGATTTGTTAAAAAAGAACAGACACTATAAAAGTAAGGTGATTATGTCTAGTCAGTATTTGAACGACCTACGGCCAGAAGCCATAAAGCAGTTAGATTATTTATTAATCTTTCCAGCCCAATCTCAGGACAAAATGGAACTCGTGTATAAACACTTAGACTTATCTTTTGATTTTGATTACTTTCTTCAAAAGTATCACGAAGCAACAAAGGAGAGATTTAATTTTCTTTATGTTTCAAGTGTTGATGATGAGTTAAGAAAAAACTTTGCTTATCGGTTGAAATAATGATATTTATGAGCATCGCTTTCATTCGCTTCGCTCATTCTCGCAATCTCAAACATGTTTGAGATATTCATAAACATCGAAAAACGATGTTTAAAAACCGCACGAAAGTTGAAGACGAAAGTGCGGAATTTTAAATATCAATAATTAATTATTTTTCTGTATTATATATGCCAGTATCACCAGTGATAATTTCACAACCATCAGGATATAACATCGGATACAATCCATCAATGCCACAGAAGGGAGGAAAAAAGAAAACTAAGAAGAAGGGATGTGGTCAAAAGGGAGGAAAGATTAACTGGGCAAAGGTCGGAAAAACTGCCTTGGCTGTTAATAAATTTCTTCGCGATAATAAGGTAATCTCTAGGACTGCGGGGGCATTGAGTAGTGTTGGGGTGCCTTACGCGGGTAGTGTTAGTGCTACTGCCGCAAAACTTGGGTATGGTAAGCAACGAGGAGGTGCTGTAAAGTTCCGTTGATATTTATGAGCATCGCTTTCATTCGCTATGCTCATTTTCGCTTGCTCATAAACATCGTAAAACCGATTTATTTTTTCTTAAAACAAAAAATAGATGTTTTAGAATAAGCGGGAATGCGAAGCATGGAGCGTAATTCTAAAATATCAAAGACTAAGAATGTGAAAAGGGCGAAAGTCCGTCCACCACGAGTTTATAGAAATAAGAGCGGGAGGCCATATATTATCCAGAAGGGTAAAAAATATTATCTTAATTTTGGTAAGAAAACAAATGATTTAAGCACATTACAAATCGTTAAACTTTTTATGAAATATATTAGCAAACCAAAGTCGCAAAGGGCTAGCCGCAAACCAAGAGAAAAAATAATCAAATCTGATTTCAATCGTCTTGAACACGAGAACCGAAACCAAATACAAAGCAACTTACAAAAGAAATATGAGTTAATACATGACGAGGAAGAAAAGGAAAAGAAGAAAAGGGAGGATTTAGAAGAAGAAAAGAAAAGGCTAGAACGAAAAGACGTAGCAGATGCGAAGGAAAGGCAGGATGAGTTAGCAAGGATACACCGCAATGAACTATCCGATATCAAGGAACGACAAGAACAAAAAGACAGAGAACTAAGAAGGGAGCAAAAACTCATAGATGATGTAAAATATGAAGAAGACAGAAAAAATAGAATACAAGCATTACCACCGCCACCGCAATATCAATATATTATGCCACCACAATATGGACAGCCACAACAAGCACCACAATTTGGAGCACCGCCACAAGCACCATATCTCCAACCAGTTGGAGATAATCCATTAGCACCACCATTTGGAGCACCACCACAAGCACCAGCCTTACCTAATTTAGGAGATGAAGCACCATTGAAAACGAAAGAGCAATATGAGGAAGAAAAAAAGCAAAAGCAGAAAGATATTGAAACACTGAAATTAGCAGGATATACAGATAAATTCATTAAAAAGATGAGTCTCAAAGACTTACAAAAAGCCAGTCAAGATATTCAGATGGCTATAGCCACAGCGACATCTTTAGAAGAACAGAAAAAGTTAGCAGAAGAATATAAAGAAAAACTTGAAAAGGAAAAAAAGAAAGCAGAAGAAAAGGGCAAGCATCTTGAAAATTTACAAATTAATCAATTTTTAATCTCTGGATTTTCAAAAACTTATCACCCAACCATTACCATAAAAGAGTTAGCACAGGCTTTAAAAAAGAGACTAGATAATGATGGTCATAACAAATTAAATTACAAAGACACTTCAAAGTGGATTATTAACATGATTAAAAGGTTTAATATTGATGTTGGAAGTGAGGTGAAAAACGTAAAAAGAAAAGTGGCGGATTATGCTAGATATGAAGAGTATATGGGTATTACTGAACAAAAAGGTAGACATTAGATGAATTAATTGATAAGGTATTTTCAATAGCGAAAATAAAAAAATACTTAGCCCGCAAAGATTGGAAACACACAATGAACAAACATGATTTTGTAAATACTCTAAAGAACAAAATGACAATAGACCCAAATGTAGATAAACAAGTTTCAGCGGATTTAAATGTTGATGAAGGGATGCCCAAACCGCTACCCCCGCCACCAGAGCCGGCAACAGATACTACTACACCGCCAGACCAAACACCACTAGAGGAGACAACCATACCACCGAGTGACGCGGAGACACCAGAGCCACAACAACCAGAGCCAGAGGAACCCCCGCAGGAAGGAGAAGGGAGGGGACTAATGACTAATGAAATAGACGACATAATGAAAAAATATGGATGGTATCTCGGAGCAATAGCCAGCGATGAAATCTACAAACTAAATCCAGAAAAAAGAAAACGATACGGATTTATTATGAATTTGGACAATCACAAACAAGAGGGGTCTCATTGGATTGCTATATGGGTAACTCTGGATAAAGACAGGTCAGTGGAAGTGTATGACCCATTAGCACTTTACCAACCAACGGAAGACTTTCAACAACAAATGAAACGACTAATTGACAAAAGCCACCCAAGCACATACCTGCTTATGAAGGTTAATCAAGTAAAGCAACAATCAAACACCTCGGACACGTGCGGTTGGCATAGTATTAGATTTTTAATGGAGCGAGCGAAAGGCAACCGCTTTAAGTTTAGTTCGGGTTTCACAGACTTAAAAGAAGAAGAAGCGGAAAAGTTGAAAGCACAGAATGGATATGGTAATTTTGATACTTTTATTTGAAAGATAGTTATCAACTACACTCTCATTCGTTTCACTCATTCTCGTTTGTTGATAACCATCGAAAACCGATTAATTTTTTTGAAAAAGAAAAAAACGATGTTTAGAATAAGCGAGAGTGCGACAGCACGAAGCGCAATTCTAAATATCATGGATTACAAAGGGGGCAGGTCAAGTGGTATCTATTACATAAATAGTAAAAACAGAATAACAGGCACAGATAGCGACTTTACACACGAAGTCAATTTGAAGGGGCTAGACAATCCAACACATTGTAAAATTCTTCATATCTATGTTCCAAAGTCGTATTACTCTGTGGCTTCACCATATAATACTTTTACTCTTAGTGAAGACGGGTATGAGGCTTTAATTACTATACCTGAAGGAAACTACACAATGAACAATCTAAAAAATAAGTTGTCGGAGGTGCTAACCGCAGACAGCCCTAATAATTATACTTATGTTGTATCCAGTAATAATACCAACATAGAACCAGAAGATAGCAAATTAACATTCAGTGTTTCAAATAACGGAGGTATTCAACCGCGATTTATATTTGATGGTGATACCCGTATTCACGAGGTAATGGGGTTTGATAGAAATTCAACATATTTCTTTGCAAATGATTTTATTAAATCACCAAATGTAATTATTCTAACTGGCGAAAAAACTCTATATCTTCAATCGGACTTAGTTGGTGAAGGAGATAATCACGTGCTACAAGAAATATACACTGCCAACGAAATACCATTTGGAGCCGTTATATACGACGGAAGCGGGTCTGAGTATGGTAAGAAATTATCAACCAGTTCAAATAATGTATTCAGGTTTTATCTTACAGACGAAAAACGACCAAGCAATTAATCTTAATGGGTTAGGTATTGTTATAACATTATTAATTTACAGAGAGACTAATTATTTTAATTTATTTACATCCTTTTTCAATCTTTTGAAACAGAGATAAATAATTATTTTTGATTTAATTATTTTTTCTATAAATATATTCTTGTGAATTAGTTAATAATCTCAACTGCCTAAAAAATCAAAAACAAAATGCCAACTCAACACGGAGGCGAGCTAGACTTTTCTAGAACTGACTACATCAGTGCTTCTTATCGTTTGAATAAACTTGCTCCACGTGAGGGCTCTGGAACCTTTGAGGTCACCACTGCTGGTGGGCAAGAACGATCATTTGACCTTATCAGTCGCCCGTTCAATCTCGCTCGGTCTTATTTGAGTTTTACTTATACTATGAGAGCAGCGGGCGCCAACACTTATTCAAGAATTTTTATGGACTGCCTTTCACAAATTAGCCAGATACAACTTCAGACCCGTAGCGGTGTTTATCTGTGCGACCTTAACCATCTTAGAATGGTAACTAAGATGCTCTGGAAACCAGAAATGAGTTTGAAGGATTTCTTAGACCTTCCTAACCACGGGGATGCTAGTGGATACGGATGTATGCTCCAAAAGTGTAATGCTAACGGCTTGATTAACATTAGTGCTGTTGAAGCAACTAGAACAGCCTTTCGTGCTGCTGTCGATGGTAATAACGATGTTGCCGCCGCAACTCAGGGTCTATTGCGAGAGCCAGTGATTTCTGCTCGTCGTCATGATGATGCTGCTTTGACGACTGGATTTGGAGCACTATCTGCCGTAAATGTTAATTACAATGAGGCGAAGTATCTTGTGGGAAGTGGAGCGAATGCCGCTTTGGCCGTTAATGTTAAAATTCCTTTGGGTATGATTATTAACACTATTTTTGCACTTGATAAGACTATTATGTTTCCAGAAATTTTGACTATGCGAATTGTGTGGGGTGCTACTGACAGAACCGGTTATACGGTGACAAATGGTGCCGCTACTTGTCTTAGCACTGCTTATCTTGCCGCGCTAAATGCTACCATGCCTATGGCTGTATCTGCTGATGTCACCAATCTTGCCTTGTTTCTTGCTGTTGAAACGAACCCTGATGTCATTCAATCAATCCAGCAGAAGATTGCTAGCCCCGAAGGCATGAACTTCAATATTGATTATCCCTATGTTTATAAGAATACTACACAAGCAAGCACAAGCCAAAACATTATTATGCGATTTGACAGAGGTCATGGTCGCCGTTTGAAGAAGATTTATCACTCTGTTTTTAACACAGAAGAAAGAAAGAACACAGCCTATGACAACGATAACCGCGCCGCCGCTAAGGTTGTCAATTTCTACACTACTCTGGATGGTTCCCGCCAGCAAGAATTCAACATTGACACAGCGAGCGAAGAAGACTATATGTACTTGAAGCCAAAGGTTGAGGGTTCGGCCTTGTTGAATAACGATGTGTATAAATACAATTGGTTCTGGGTTGATGCTTGGGATAATACCCGCCCGCTATGGAGCAAAGACCAAAATGAAATCAGCGGTTTAAGTCTTGATACTGAGCGACGATGGGAGTTTATTGCGACCACCGCGAATGCCGCCTACAACCACTACACCGTGGCCATTACTCAGCGAGAGGTTCAGGTTAAGGCAAATATGATTACGATCTCATAACTCCGCTAGTGAGGTAATATGTAATTATTAATTTTCTATAGTTAATTTATTTTTTTGATAATATAAATCTTTTTTTCAATATGAACCAACAATGTCCCACCAGCGAAATTTAATCGCACAAAATCCTGACGGAGAATTTATAAATGTCAGTGTTGGATACGATGGTAATATTGAAACAAATAATTCAAAAACCGCTTTTGGTGAAGCAGTAGTAGGTCAATTAACACCAGTATTACAAGAAATCTTTCCATATACCATTAATACTAGGATATGGACAAAAACAGAAACAAAATCGTCTGTGTCATTTTTGAATAATATGGCTGAATTGAAAACAACTGCTAATGCTACGGCAGATGCTGGATTAGTAAGTAAAAGGAGAATAAAATATAGAACTGGAATGGGTGTCCTCGCCCGCTTTACTGCTATATGGACAACGGATGATACAAAAGATTACTATTCATTTATTGGAATAGGAAATGATCTCGTTGATGGATTTTATTTTTACAAAAATCAAGCAGGAATGAATATCGCGCATCTTAAAGGAGGTGTTGCAGTTTATATTGACCAAGAAGACTGGGACGACCCATGCAATGGGAATTTCGCTATGCCAGCCTTAGACTGGAGCAAAGGAAATGTATTTCAAATTCAATTTCAGTATCTTGGGTTTGGTGCTATTAAGTTTTCAATTGAAAATCCCATAACAGGATTATTTCAATTAGTTCACATGATTGAGTATGCGAATGCTAATACTGGGGTAAGCCTGCGAAATACAACATTACCTTTTACGGCAGTCATGAGAAATGATGCAAAGACTGGAATACAAATTCTTAAAACGGCGAGTGCCAGTTTATTCATTGAAGGAACGAATACGATAAACACAAGTATAACAAACGAAGTGGAAGGAAGTAAAGCAGCAAACACCACTGAAAGTCCTATTATTAGTATAAGAAACAAAGCAACATTTGATGCTGGCGGTGCTAATTTAGCAAATTATTCAAATGTTTATCCCACTTTGATAAGTATTACAAATGAAGATACTAAGTCGAATGTTGTCAGAATGGTATTAAATGGAACACTAACTGGAGCAGGTTTTGCGGATGTTGATTCTAAGTATTCAATTGTAGATATTGACACAAAGGCGAGTGCTATCGCAAACGGAACAACAATTTTTAAACTATATGTAAATTCTCAATCAACTCAACAAATCAATCTTAGAAGTTATGATATATACCTATCACCGAGTGATGTATTGACTTTTACACAGAAGTCTGTCTCTGCTGGCGGAGGAGGAAACATCAATATTATTGCTAACTTCATAGAAGACCAATAAAGCAAAAAAAATTTAATGAAAAGCGATGTGATATCATAGGTATTTTTTTACCGCATCTTTGTTATTAAAATAAGGTTGTTGAATTAAATATTCAAGGTATGGTTTATCAATCTTAGCAACATCTTCAATTTTCATTTTTTTATACTTACCATATTGAAGAAAAATATCGGTTTCACTTTGTGCTATTTCTTCGCCGACCTTAGCCTTTATTTCGGTGATACCAGTCTCTTTTAAATCAGCAGTCGTAAAAGGAGTGCTTTCTTCCTCCATCATTTTCGTCAATGTGTCTTCTAAGGGTATAACTACTTTAACATTATCATCTATGTTGGAAATCCCAACATTGGGTTTATATTGCTCATAGAAAGAAACAATGTCGGGTTTAGTCCATTTAATAGTGGGTTTCTTAACTTCGCTGTCAATGTTCCATTTTTCAATTTCATTCAAGTAGTCCTGCTTGGTGCTCAGGTCGGTCATTGGTATATATACTACAAAATAATTTTTATTAAATGTATTTTTTTACTTCACTTTTAATGTCGGTAAATTTCTCAAACCAAGGCTGTGTCATAACCCATTCAAGGTATGGCTTATCAATAACCGCTATATCTTGAATTTTCTTACCTTTATACTTACCAAATGGAAAAGTATCCTTTGGCTTGCCAGCCCGCGCATTTTCAATCATTTGGATTTCGTCAGTAATTATCTTTTTAACATCGGTAAGAGAAAATGTTTCTTTTTTATTTTCAATAGAGAGTTTCTCAAACTTCTCGCATAGTCTGGTGAGGGTGGTCATAGTATAGTATATGGTATATATTTTATAGAAAAAATAAATAAATAAAAAAATTATGAAGTTTAACTCCATAACCCCTATCTCCGACGTGTCGGAGATTACCTATATTGTTTTTGCTATACTAAACATCATTAATATCCAAACGGCCGTGTTTCAATCGCATTCTCTACAATTCCGATAACTTGTCTTTTCGTATATGTAAAACTAAATATCTTTTCTAAGTATTCGCTTGTTATTCTTTTCTTTTGTTTGTCCCGTGTTATCTTGTTATTCTCTACTATAACAACTTTTCCAGACTTCTCAATTCGCTTAGCAATCCTTAATTCTTCCTCAGTCTCTAACAAGTCCGCCAGTTCATTTTTACCCTTCTCAAATAAATCTGTGTTTTTAATACCAAGCCCGCAACTGATTACACTTAACATATTAGGTAAGTTTAAGGCCTTCTTCGTCTCGTAATTCATACTGAAGCCCTTCACTTTCATACTGGCTTTGCCGTTATCTAATAAGTATCCGTAGCACTTTGCCCCGCCTCCAACGAAGGTCTTTATCTTGGCTCCCTTTAATTCATCCGTCCAGTCCCCGAGTAGTTTGCCCGTCTTTACATCATCTTCGCCTTTCGTCAGGTCTGTGGTATATATTACACTATCCGTATCGTGGTATAGAATTCTCCTGCCTAGTCTGTCCATCATCTCATAAAGCCTCATTCTCGCGTGGCAGGTAGTAAATAGAGCAACTACAATATTTGTCTTAATCGGGTCGCTGACTGCATCTTGTTTTAAATCATAACTGGCCTCTATTATTTCGTCGTTGATTATGTTAATATTTATGTTATCAACTGATTTATCGTTCATTAGTTTGTATAGGGTTTCCTTATCCCTTATCATTTTGTTTTGTTTTTTGTTCTGCTTCTCTCCAAACTTACCCCACAAGGAGTTCAAGCACAACTTAGCCACCGCACGGCGACCTGAGTTTTCTTCTATTTTGTTTTCATCCATCTTAACACCCATTTTGATTTCCATACTGCTTATGTAGTTTTGTTTTTCCTCGGCCGTATTGCATCCTGCTGGATATCCACTTGATTCCTGCTTAACCTTCAAGAATGTCTTTATGTATTCTTTGAATATGCTACTGCTCTGTTCTTTCCAGTGCCATACTTCATATACTTTCATTAACTTATACCCTTTATCTAAGGCCTTGTAAATTTCTGGAGTTGCCCAAGTTCCTGTTATTGCCCGCTCATTGTCGGTGTGCTTGCATTCTCCGTGGTGCTCAGTCATCCCGCACTTATCGCATAAGTAATACATCATCTTGCCTCTGTCCGCTTTTGGTAAGACTGGGTGTAGTAATCCTTTCGGCGGTAGCATCTTAACCTTAGCCACTCCAAAGTATTCCTTTTTTATGATTTTGTTTCGCATATCTTTTCGTTCCACATCATCATTTGGTCTGATGATTTCGTGGTGCCCGCTAGGGTAAAGGTCATAATACATAACGGTCGGATAGAGTGAGCATATGTCAATGTATTTCGCGTATTCGTCGCTGTGTCGTGATTTCCAATACAATGTTAGAGCATTCGTTCTACCTCCAAACATTGCTTCTCGTGGGTTTAATCCTTCTTGTTCCATAATTCGTTCGTTGGTATCCTCGGCCAGTCTTTCACTGGTTTTCATCAGGCTCCAATCACATTCCCAGACACTTATTACTTTTACCTGTTGGCTCAGTTGTTTTTCTCTTCTCATTGTTTCCTTGTATAGTTCACCCATAGTCTTATTTTTCTTGGCATTCATTGCATTGCCGTTCCAACACTTCTGACAGCCGTGCCAATGACACCCATAAAACTCATAAGCGGTTTTGTTTTTCTCATCCCAGCCATCTACATACACACGAGATTGCCCGAGTTGAAACATTTTTTCACCTCCGTTGAATGCGTGTTTAATATCGGTTTTGTCTAGTCTGCTTCTGTAGGCTAACCGTTCAACACAAGCCCTTGAAGCCATCCTGTTTTGTTTTTCCGCTTTCAATACCGCAATTGAATTAACAGGCATAAACTTAGCACGATACAGAGCCATAACACAACTCGCAATAGTTGTATATTGAAAAGGGTCAATACCGAATTCAAGAAACTGCTTTCTAAAATCTATACAGCCCTTTCTAAGTATATCAACATCGCTATGACAATACTCAGCGATTTCCTTCGCCATATCAAAGTGGTTGTGATTATTAACCTGTTGTTCATACCATTCTAAAAACTCCTTTCTCTTATCTCCTCGCATAGTGTCGTAGCCGTAATGTTTCTTGTGTGGCATGAGCCCAACATAGTTTTTGTTCTTGTCTGTGTTGAAGAAGTGCGGAAAGTATCCTTTCTTAAGTTCCGTTAGTCCGAATGTCTTTGGAAAGTCAGACAATGGCATCGTAAGGAAACTCAAACTATCAATGAAGCGGTATTTCTTATGTGTCATCATCATTATCTTACCGCCTTGGTAAATGACAAATGGTGTCTGTTTGTTATCAACTAGCCATCTAAGGATAAACTGACAATCATAACCGCGGGCATTGTGTGCGATAAAGGTAAATCCGCTGTGTTTAGTGTCAAAAGCCCAATTACAAAAGTCTTGAATGTTCTTATGAATGACTGGCTGTTCCTTAGCATCGTAATACTGACTTTCAGCATAATTTACAATGTGCTCGCCCGTGTCCTGTGTCGCTTCAAAGTCAAAGAATATGTATTGCTCTGACAGCGGTAGGATTTCCTTTTGGACTATTTCACATTGGTGCTCTAGTGGTTTCAGTTCTTTACAATTACGGCATTTCGCATATCCGCATTTGTGTATGTCCTTCTTTCTGTAATTAAGACCGCACGATTTACATTTCGCTTTAACATCGCAGTTTGTCTTCATGTGATTATTAAAGCATTCAGTATTTGGAAACTTTCTATTACACTTCTCACATTCTTTCCACTGGCTCTTGTCATTTATTCCCTTACAACCCTTGGTTTCACAGATACTACATTTAGCATCGCATGCATGTCTTTCCATATATCCCCTTAGACACAACTCGCAGAAATTCTTTTTTCCTAGCATTGACTTCATATTGGTTATGGCATCGTAGTGCCCTTCCGTTTTTAGAATGTAAAGGTTTGTCAGCCGTTCGCCTTTCTCATCTACTAAATCAGTCTTATAGACGATTTGGTCAGGAATCTCTACAATAACCAAATTATATTTAATGTGCTTAGCAAAGGTATCAATTTCTGGGAGACCGCACACATCCTTAACAACTTTCGCTTCATTATGCAAATCCTCAGCCATTTCCTGCTGTATCTTTCGTCCCATCATTATTGTTTTGTATTTTTGGTGTTTTTCAATTTTGCTTTTACTACAACGATTGCTCTGGCCAAGCATAAGTTATCGCTATTAGTAATACAGATTACTCCTTTCTTTCTATACACATCCAGTTTGTTCAAAACCTGTAGCCTTGCTCCGCCAGTAGGCATTTTAACAGATTTCAATACAAACTTTAATTTATCAAAGTTGGTGCCACTTTCATCCACATAAAGACTTTCGTTGCTTTGAAATATTGACGACAATCTTTCTAAAACTTTTTCAACCGAGATTTCATTGACATAATGTTGTCCTGTAGATACTTTGCCGTAATAATCTACAAACTCAATACCTACATCAACCTTATCTCTTTGTCCCTGTCGTTTTAAAAAGTCGTTCAATACGATTTCAATAAATCTTATTACATCTCGCATAGTGAAAGACCGAAAGTTTCCATTCAACACAACCCTGTAAATACTTTCGTTTATTCCAAGTTTGTGCTCCTTTCTGTCGTCTCGCTTGATTTCGTAATTGCCATATCGCATCAAGTCTCTGACATTTTCCTTGATTTCTTTTTTCTCTTCAATCGTAGGTAAAGGTGGTGCTATTGGAATAGCATGGTGTTCAAAATACACCGCACCTCTTACTTGGTTCAAGTAGTTTTGGGCTGTCGGTGAATCTATCTTATACCCCCTTACCTTTGGTTTAATATATAGGACGTCCCGACCCCTGACTAGTTTAATTTCATAATTTATCTTATATTCCCTCAACTTATCCAACCTGTAGACCTTGCCGTTGTATGCATGTGTCTCCATGTTTGATAATTGTATATTAAGGAAAAATATAATTTTATAAAATTAAAATATTTGTCCGCCTCAATCGGTTGTCCCCTCGTGGCCTCGTGTGCCCTATATATAGCCCCCTTCCTTGTCTTTAGATGGAAATTCAGTGTTTTCTGCGGACAAACCTTTTAATTACCAATACTTACCATACCCGCAACCGCAGTGGCAGTTATGTTCCATGTATCCGCAAATATTACACCTATCGTCCTTATCCTTGGACTTTGACATCTCCTCATTCTTTATTCTCTCCATATACTCTTTGCTTGGTCTAGGAGGAACTGGAGGTTTTTCTTTTTCCGTAATTTTGTAATCTGCTGAAATATGTTTCTGAGACTTCATATGTCGCCCTTTGTTGCCATTATGTATTTCAGCGCCGCATTCACACTTGAAATCTTTGTGTTTCCAAATTTTCTTCTTTTCTTTTTTAATTTCTTTTGTTTCTTTATCATAATTTACTTTCCATTCCTCATACCTTGGAATCACAATTTCTTCGTGATATTTCTTTGCTTCTTCTAGTGCTTGCTCTTTTGATTTCTTCTTTCCAATACAGATACTCTTACACATAACCTTTCCTCCTTCTCTCCATTGAACTTTTACCATTGGTCTCTTTTCGTTATTCTTTACCATAACACAACCTCTAGACATTCTAAATCGCATCATCTTATATATGTGTCTCTATTTTATCTTTAAATGTAAAATAATTAATTGTTAGAAATAACCATTAAATAGCAGTTATTTTCTATCCGTTAAGACGACGAACAGGAGAGCCGATAGAGCCGTTTCGTCGCTTAGTCTGCATGTATCCAAAAAGTGTGCCAAAGTGGCACCCTATACTACTGAGCCGTAACGGAGGGTGTTTTTGGGACGATTTTTATTTTCGTTCAAAACAAACAAAACACACACCTCACATCACACTCAAGCACTACAAACGTGTTGTGTGGTGTCAAACAGGTCAACAAGGACAAGAACTCGGATACCGAGCGGCTCCCAAGACATCAGCAGCAAGCGTGTGAAGAGTCAGCAGCACTCGGTATACACACACGCATACACACACACGAAAACACTCACAAACACACACCCTAACTCAAAAAGGCAAAGCTTCGGTCGGTTTTGGAGTTGGGAAAGCATCTTTTACAAAGGGAAACTAACAGTGACCTATTGGGCTGAGCCCAGAAAGGCTCATTGAAAACCTTTTTGTACGTTCTCTACTGTGTACGCACATGTACAGGGGTGTATAGCTAGCAAACAGACTTGTTTGTGAACAACGAGTGTGGTGTACATTGCCAGGGTGCACAAGCATACGTCGACTGGTGCACGAGAAAACCCAGCAAGGCTTTCCCAAAGCGAAGGGGAGGGTGAGTCAACTCAAACCTTGACTGTGGGACAGTGTGTGTGTGGGTTCGTTGTTTTGTTGTGTTGCGTTGTGCTTGACACAAGCATTGCTCACACAGTGAACATAACACAGGAAAACAAAACAAACACGACAACACAGTTACACAAGAGACACACGACGACTGCTCGTTCCGACCCCACAAGGGGCAAAATGAAAATTGCGTGGGTAGGCTCTACAACGAGATCATCCACAGCAATAAGATTAGACATGTCTGCGGGAACAGACACAACCAACGCATCTACCTTGAATGAGGGGTTCGTAACTCCAGCAAGGGGGGGAGGAAGAACGGAGGAAGACACGATTCCTAGTTCCCCATGGAGAAACGCGGACAATGTGGTGGTCATACCACAGCGGATGGTGAAGACTAAAGTCATAGCTGACCAACTCCGACATAGACCTGAGGGGTGGCCAACTACCCCAACGGTGGTGGCGGAACAGTTTACTAACCCGAATGAAGCCACTTCATTCTTCTTCTTCAATAACTGGTATGATGAGAGAGAATGGGTCAAGTGTACCTTTGACGATGGGAAGGAAAAGGGTATTCTGGGCCTAATGTTCCAGACACACCCAAGCCTCACGTTAAATGGTTACTGTGACATCTTTTGTCTCATCGAGCTTTATACAACCCTAGCTTCAGTAAGGGATAACTTGTTGGACGCTGCGTGGCATGAAAACCACCCTAAGTACCACTCATTGGTGAGTACTTTATTCGTCGACAAAGAAAAACAACCTTCCCTGACTTTTGCTTACACAACCGCAGAGGTCGACTTTTCAACCGCCATTGACATTCGATGGCCTACCCAAGGTGCCTTGTTGGAAATGGCTGCGGATCTTCAAGGAATGAACGTCGTTACGGCGCGAAAATTGAAGAACGTAGTCCATGTGTGGGACCAAACCCTTCCGGAGAGAAAGAGTTGGCGACAACACTTGCTCCCCGCAAGTGCGGGTGGAACACATACGACAAGAGCCAGTGATACCCTCAATGAAGTGTTGGACATCCTTGAGATGGGTCACTCCATTTGGTTGGGTGGGTAGACTCGTGCACAAGAGCAAACACTTCAAGTGTACAATGAAGTCCACGGCACTTGGCGCTGATGGGAAGGCGATCGAGAAAAAGATCGCACCCCACGCGGCCATCAAGCTCTATTGGTACAACTATTGTGCTATGTTCGAGCTTGTGTCACAAACCATATGTGACATACTGCGGATTCATATCGCACGTGAGGTGACCGTCACATACGGCCATGATGGCAAATCCTCTATAATACCGGAGGGGATGAACATTGTCATATTCCGGTCAGCACGAGTGGAACGACCTGCGGAGAGTATTGGTGGGGAGAATCGGGACCGACCCACACCCCCCACTGAGAAACCGAAGTCCGCCAACAACAAGCTGGTGGAACAGGCGCTGACACGCCTTAACGCCGCCTTGTCGTTTGATTATGGGAAATACAACCCCCAGGTAAACATCGACTATGGTGAGGGTTTGTTATTATTGTTTGGGTATGCCTGCATGGATAGTACGGTGGGGCAATTTGGCTTGAACGAAGCCGATACCAAACATTGATAGCAAACAAAGCTAGTCGGTGGGCATCACAGGATCTACTAAATACCCTGTGGAACCACTGGGACTAGATTGATCCGTGAGGGCAAGTTGAAAACTCCCATGCGATCACACTATCTGCTCGAACAATTCGTCCGAGGGGCCAATTGGGGGTATATGTGCGATGCTGAGGTAGTGGAGGATCTAGTGTCATCAATGGCACAGAGGATGTGGGAGGCGAACGTGGCCCACAACAAAATCATAGACCTCCCACAGAAACGTATAAGGCCCCTAATCAAAACGGACCTGGCAGCGTTGTTAATGGCGGTGCTTAAGGGCATAGCTAGAGCAACAACCACGGACCGAACGACAGGCGAACTTTACATTCGGCAGGTGCTGTCGGAAGCACAGGATGCCGATGACAAAACATTTAAGGTCAAGAGCTTCCGCCTCCACCGACTTGTAGAGATTCGTAAGTGGGATAAAGCATTCGTGGATAAGACATTCGGGTCTGTGACTCAGGTGGAAGAACGCTTGAGGAGGGCGTCGGTCCTACTCCAGGCAATGCAAACTGTGGGGGTACAATTGCCGGATCATCAGGCAACAGCAAACGAACCACAGTTTGACATTCTAACATTTGTCACATCCGCATCGTGGGGAGGACAGTCAGATGCGGGGTCCAGCCCCTACCAACGATCATCATCAAGCTCGTCTAATTCAGATTGGCAGTCATCGTCGAGCTCCTCAAGCTCTTCGAACCCATATTGGGGCCAAACAGTAGGACGGGCTCGGGTGGATCGCCGAATCCTTACATGTCCGCTCCCTCCTATACAAGCGGGAGTACATCGCCATACGTATCGCCGTCGAACACGGGCTTTCAGTCACCACCACCGGTGGGCTTGAGTTCGCCGCCGCACACGTATCAGCAAATACAGTACACACCGCCCACATTCACACAGCTCCTGCACCGCCGGTGTACACACCGCCCCCTTTCATATTGCCTCCCGCACCGCCGGCAGGTCAGACACAAGGGGCCCCGCCCCCACGTCAACCTACGACGAAGAAGCGGAAGACACGACCTATCGCACGCCCAACCAATCAACCGCTAAGCGGGTTACCTGTTGAACCCGGGCCGGCTAATTGTCCATATGGGATACAACGGTTAGACAAGCTTGGTACCGCACCAGCGACCAAGTCTAACACCCTTTGCGACTATTACCATCACGCTCTCGCTTTCAACGGTATAGCGGACCATAGGTTCTGGGTATGGCCATGCCTTATGGGTGAGTCGTGTCAACGTTGGCACACATACCCGGGCACCCCACAACATCCGGTAGCGATGAAGAGATACATACGCCGATACAAGGCGGGGGAATCGAAGGTGCGAAGGCCGGAAGATGGTGATTGGGTGCCCTGCCCAAAACAGCAAGCACACATGAACCTGCCATTCCCGGACGATGATGAAAACGGACGGGTCACACTGGTGCCAAACGGGCATGTGGCGGGTTGGTGTGCCGCGTTCGATGCGGAGGCCGACACTATCAAGAGCCAATTCCCGGCGGCGGAAAAGTTCGCGGCATATATGCCAGGACAGGAGTCACTCCTGCTCCAGACGGGTACGCCCGCCGCACGCAAACGCAAACGCAAACGCTCACAACACGTCACGTGTGGTGTGCAGGCCAAGGCCAGCAAGCGGGACAGAAGTCCTCAAAGAAACGACGATGGAAGAACTAGACGACCAGAAAGGACACACCCCGGGGTCCCTAAGCGGGTGCGCTTTGCGCATCCGTTGGAAACGGTAGCAGCCACAGAAGGTGATGTACCAATCGTCGTGACAGACACAGTGGTGACAAAACCACTAGTAGATAGAGTGATGGGGATGGAGGCCACACCAACGCCAGGTCAGGTGACACGAGTCAATATCGAATCACCGACAGCTAGGGTTGTTGTGTCCCCACCTACATCAATGGTAGATAGGGTAATAAAAATGGGGGTCACACCAACGCCAGGTCAGGTGATACCAGTCAATATCGAATCACCGACGGCTAGGCTTTTTGTGTCCCCTTCTATACCACCAGTAGACAGCATCACAGGGGTCTCAGACTCCCCAGTTGACAGTTTTGCTACGGCAGGGGTGAACGCAGAGGGGCACAACAGTAGTCGTGGCCGTACACCTACACCTGAGGTGACGACCATCCGCGATCATGTACAGACGGGCCCTCATATATCTCCACCCGAAGACGATGTCGCACAGGCGACTAGCGAGGATGATGGTAAAATGGACGGGCTGAGTTGCCGTGTCCGCGCAGCGGGCACCTGCGTAAGCAATACAGACTTCATTCCAGTCGCCTCGTTACAGAAAACCGCCCTTTTTAAGAACAAGGTGATTAACATTAAAGCCAGGGCAAAACAATTGATAGTACCTCAAAGGTCTTTGCTAGGTCACAATGTCAGACTGGCCCCGGGAACGGTGGCCGGTTCAGATATTAATCACCCGAATATACCTCATATTAATCACGTTTTCCCTCCATACACAGAAAACACTTATACCGCATCACCATTCACAGCACAGGATACTGTAGTGCTCCCGGGTCCACGGGATGGCCCAAGCGTAGCTCCAGCGGGCGGTAGTTAGCCAGATGGGACTAACACCACTGGTGGATCCGGATAAGCTTGGCGATGCACAACGCCGGATGGCACGAAGGTATGCTGAAATGAAATTGCGACAAGCCTTAACGTCGGTAGCCGGACATGAGTTACACCCGGCTATATTGGCGGGAACTCAACGCCCACCTGGACACGGGTAACGACAGCATGGCACAAATCACTTTCGCAGGTAAGAAATTTATGGATAAATTCGGGAAGTTATTCGACTTCACGCGCGAAGGGAAACTCGGATATATTCGCGGGGCCAATAACGGGCGTAGTGCGATCATAGGTCACCTACCATTAACGGTGGAATTCCCGACTAGCATGGCATACACCATACATGTATTGGTTGTGCCTGATTTCCCGGGTACGATAGTGCTGGGCAAGCCAGACCTCAAGATGATGGAAGCGCAGTTCCTCTTGGGTCAGGATGTGATTAAGTATGGAAAGGGACGCCATGTGTCGGAGTACCCTATACTTAACCCCAGCCCGGACCGTCCGACAGAGCATCCGAATAGGGGAAGGGCACAGGTGACTTTGATCCCTCCCGCACCAACCATACCGCATGATATACGGACGCAGAAACGTGTAACGCCCGCTGGCACAGCATGGGTATACACGAATCTTTATGTCCAGGAGTTGACCGGCCCATGGGCGGGCTTCGAGGATTTGGCGGCTGAACGCGAGGCCCAAATCTTGCTACTAAGGAAGCAAGAAGAGTCGTGGCATGGGTTTGACCGAACCTACCTCTATGGAGGCGGGCAGAAGCAACCACACGAATTCATAAGGGTCAAGTCTAGTCTAGTTTTCAACGCATCCAAACGCCTCACAGAGGATGACGATGTCATGGAAAAGCTAAAACAATGGTATCAGGGATCGGAACCCTCTCCCAAGTCCACAGCGCAGGGGCGCGCACACTTTTGGTAAATTTGCCTCGATTTTTTTTTCCTTCAGTCCCTCTGCTGACTGGCTGGCTGACTGGCTGGCTGACTGGCTGGCTGACTGGCTGGCTGACTGGCTGGCTGACTGGCTGGCTGACTGGCTGACTGGCTGGCTGACTGGCTGGCTGACTGGCTCAAGCTACAAAGGGCAAAAGGCTGGGTAAAAGGGTAGAAGGATGTGTGAATGGAAGCAGACGCACCCTCTCTCTCCTCTCCTCTCCTCGGTCAAAAACGCGGGGGCACGCAAACGTTGGCTGGGTTTGCGAGCTTTCTTCGTGGATTGCCACTCCAAAGGCTGGGTAGAGTACTGGGTAGAAGAGGGTTTAGAAGGATTTACAAGAAAAGGAGCGTTTTATAATAGCATAGCAGGGTTAAGCAGAGTTTAGCAGGGTTAAGCAGAGTTTAGCAGAGTTTAGCAGGGTTAAGCAGGGTTTAGCAGAGTTTAGCAGAGTTTAGCAGAGTTTAGCAGAGTTTAGCAGGGTTAAGCAGAGTTTAGCAGAGTTTAGGGCTAAGGACGTGAGACGTGTGCGTGGAAGGGCAGAAGGGCTAAGGACGAAGATTCATACTTTCTTTTTTTCTGAGTCAAAAAGGCAGGAGCGCGCAAACTTTGGCTGAAGGCTGGGTAGAAGGGTGTAGAACCATTTACAAGTGAAGAAGGAGGGGTATTAGAATGTTTTAGAAGCGCCCCCCCCCCCCCCCCCCCCGCTCCAAGTCAAAAACGCAGGGACGCGCAAACTCTGGCTGAGGAGCACAAGCTGGGTTGCCACGCAAAGGCAAGGACAACAAGCAGAAACACAAAACTTCTCTTGTCCTTCGTGTGGCAAACCTCATTTTGAATACGTACATGCAAAAAGCTAACAAAGCTGAAAATCTGCCCTATCTTGTCGCGAACCGAAAAGCTAAAAAAAAAAAAAAAAAAAAAAAAAAAAAAAAAAAAAAAAAAAAAAAAATCTGTCTCACTCATCTCTCTTCTAGATCTCTAGTAATATATATAACATTCAGTAACACAACTTAGTAACTAGCAGCATGGTAGATCAAAAATATTAATAACAACCGCACTGTAATATATCATTTAGAATGTAATAAAAATTTAATTGCTGCAAGGGCAAACTTATTTCAGTAACAGAACATGATACTGATAGTTAAAATTACTAATTGAAAATTAGTGATCAGGTGGTGCCACTGATTCAACCTTTAAAAGTTTTCGATAATTACTTCTGAAGTTGGAGTGTAATAGTATAACGATCTAGATGTAGTATTATGCATACAGTATATCTCTCCTCTATCTTCTCTTTCTCTCCTCTCTCTCTCTCTCTCTCTCT
>WBZZ01005002.1:145000-147500 GCA_019918135.1 Paulinella micropora
AAGGCTGGGTAGAGTACTGGGTAGAAGAGGGTTTAGAAGGATTTACAAGAAAAGGAGAGTTTTATAATAGCATAGCAGGGTTAAAAGCAGAGTTTAGCAGGGTTAAGCAGAGTTTAACAGACTTTAGGGCTAAGGACGTGAGACGTGTGCGTGGAAGGGCAGAAGGGCTAAGGACGTAAGACGTGTGCGTGGAAGGGCAGAAGGGCTAAAGACGTGAGACGTGAGACGTGTGCGTGGAAGGGCAGAAGGGCTAAGGACGAAGACTCATACTTTCTTGTTTTCAAAAGTCAAAAAGGCAGGAGCGCGCAAACTTTGGCTGGGGTGCGGGCTGTGTGGCCACTCCAAGGCTGGGTAGAAGGGTGTAGAACTATTTACAAGTGAAGGAGGGGTATTAGAATGTTTTAGAAGCAGCCCCCCCCCCCGCTCCAAGTCAAAAACGCAAGGACGCGCAAACTCTGGCTGAGGAGCACAAGCTGGGTTGCCACGCAAAGGCAAGGACAACAAGCAGAAACACAAAACCTCTCTTGTCCTTCGTGTGGCAAACCTCATTTTGAATACGTACATGCAAAAAGCTAACAAAGCTGAAAATCTGCCCTATCTTGTCGCGAACAGAAAAAGCTAAAAAAAAAAAAAAAAAAAAAAAAAAAAAAAAAAAAAAAAAAAAAAAAAAAATCTGTGTCTCACTCATCTCTCTTCTAGATCTCTAGTAATATATATAACATTCAGTAACACAACTTAGTAACTAGCAGCATGGTAGATCAAAAATATTAATAACAACCGCACTGTAATATATCATTTAGAATGTAATAAAAATTTAATTGCTGCAAGGGCAAACTTATTTCAGTAACAGAACATGATACTGATAGTTAAAATTACTAATTGAAAATTAGTGATCAGGTGGTGCCACTGATTCAACCTTTAAAAGTTTTCGATAATTACTTCTGAAGTTGGAGTGTAATAGTATAACGATCTAGATGTAGTATTATGCATACAGTATATCTCTCCTCTATCTTCTCTTTCTCTCTCCTCTCTCTCTTCTTCTTCGCTTTTATTGAGAGAACAATTTTACAATCGGGCTCAGGGAACGTCCACGTGAAAAGTATAGCTAGTAAGTTATACCTTTATCTAAGGTGGAAACCTAGTTATTCAGTTGATCGTATTAAAGGAAAATATTAAATTTGTATTTAGCGGCTCGGTGTTATATATATCTAGTATTAATATTATTAATATTAATATTTATGTTTAGATATATTCAGTAGTGATAATATTATAATATGATATGAACATATATGTTATTGTAAAAGTGTAGTAGTTTATGTCTGGCGCCCCCCCCCCCCCCCTCTCTCCTCCTCCTCCTCCTCCTCCTCTTCTTCTTCTTCTTTTTTTTTCTTGGATTCTTTTTATTTAGAAAGATAATTCTACAACTATAACTCATGAAGACACTGCAAACAGCTATTGCCCAAAGCAAATCGCTGATCGATGCAGTGACCAGTGTCTGGTGCGTAGTTATTAATATACTTCGAGTCCAGCGCTGCGGGCCTGGTTAATTAATAAATATTTCTTGAGTTCTTTTTTGATTTAGTTTAGTTTGTGAAAAATATTATCCAGCAACATGTTGTAGATTTTAGCAGTAGTCTGCTTGAAATGAGGATCATTTATGTCTATGTATAGTTTGTGTTTAAGATAATATCTCGTTCGATAGGTATCGGCGGTGCTATGCTAGTGTAATTATTATCGTGCATAGGTTGATTCTTTATTTTTGGTGAGTGTATATATGAGTGTGTTTCAATGCAGATTCTGTATGTATACAGGTTGTATACGTCTAGGAGTTGTGGCTATATATGATAGGTAGATAGATAGGTAGATAGATAGATGGATGGATAAATAAATAGATAGATAGTAGAAGCCCGCTATATATGATAGGTAGATAGATAGGTAGATAGATAGATGGATGGATAAATAAATAGATAGATAGTAGAAGATAGATAGATAGATAGATAGGTATGTATGTATGTAGGTAGGTAGATAGATAGATAGATAGATAGATAGATAGATAGATAGATAGATAGAGGATATGTTTAACATATGAGCGTGACATAGCTTAAAAGCCATGGCATCCTTTACTACCCCCGAGCAAGAAGTCTCAGCACTTCAGCCGCGCACCAACCACGGTCCGCTCTGGTTGGTGCCTGTGCCCAGTTCAAGCCGAAAGGTAGCCGAGCCCTTTTGAACTGTACAGGACAACCACTAAAACACTCCCCCAGGGTCCTGTGCCATAAGGAGATGATAATCGCCGAAGCCGAGGTTTCGGGAGTCACGCTCGTTGTGAGTTATCTTCTACAACATCGGCTTCATCAACCCTTTGCATCACGGCCCCGGTCGGGAGATGGTCGCCTGTTTTAGCCCTTGCGCAGCGCGCGATTAACGGCGGATACAAAACCGTGGTTATAGGGGGTTGGTTTTAGGCCGGAGCACTGAGCAGCTGGCCCTCTACATTCCC
>WBZZ01005002.1:152500-160000 GCA_019918135.1 Paulinella micropora
TCGGGGGACTCTGGGGAAGCAAGTGTGGTTGCTGACAATTCTGACGACAAGATACAGGAGACGGAATATGTCATGACCACAACCTTTGGCTGGGCCTACAGGGACCCACGCGACGTGAGGGTCGTGAACGTGGACTGTAGGGATTCCGCAAAGGATGAGGCGGTAGTGGCCGCGATAGACGCGAGGTTGGAACACCTCTACGCAGCAAAAGCGGAATTGTTGCGGGGTACGATTGCGGGCATGGAGGATGCCGGTGATCAGCATGTCTATATAGATGTGCATTCGACCACGACGTCTCATGTGGTTTGGAATGTTACCCAACATAAGCTGCCGGTCAAGCAGCCTAAGCCGATCGTAGAAGCCTTCTTGAAGAGTCACTGGGATGATAATTTGTTTTTCCCTAAGGGAGTCAAGGCCATTAAGGAGGTCTTGAAAAACAGGCTATCGGTGGATGATTTCACTATAGTCATCCCAGTGGGAACTCGGACGGAAATGTGGTGGCAGGATATAGAGGATCATCTTATTGATGACCCGGTCCCGATCCCACATAGAGGCCATAAGCTGGTCTTGGCTTTACGATTGGGGACGAAGGAGAAGGCGTTGGCTTATGGGGCCAAGTTAATGCAACGTGAGATGGCGGATGTGAGAAAGCAAGCCTTCTCTTGGATATCGGGTATATATCACCGCACGCATGCAATGCAATATGCCATTATCAAAGATCATGTGGCACAGCTTGCCCAGTGGAGAGGCAAGGAGGAAACTAGGTACCATGGGACGATGGTACGTGAGGATGAGCGGCCTATTCCGATGGAGGATGTGGCGCAGTTATCACGTAAGGCCTCTCATAAGGAGATTGAGGAGGCTAGGATAGCCGCGGAAAAGGCTATTGCGGAGAAATATAGTACTTGGGAAGGTACTATGAAGGAGCAAGATGCCCTCAAGGGTATCTTGGAGAATAATATGGAGGTATTTGGGCCTCTTGAGGCGGGCTCTGTTCGGGGTTACGAGGCTAACTTTGGACGGAAGCTGGGTGAAGACGTGGTGGGTCACAGGAGACCGTCACGTATGAGCTATCACGAGGATCGGATGGCTCGGGAAATCACTCAGGAGCTTTTGGAGAAGGACATCATTGAGGCACGCTTATCGGAGGTGTCTTCACCTGTGCGTATGGCGCCCAAGCCGGATGGGTCCTTACGTATGTGTATCAATTACTATAGGATCAATAAGATTCTGAAGCAGATCGAGACACCGGTACCGGATCTCAGGAAGGGGATCAACCGGCTCAAGCATGCGAAGGTGTATACTACGCTTGATCTTAAGAGCGGGTTTTGGCAAATCCCTCTTAATGAGTCAGTATCTCACAGCGTTTATGGTTGGAATGACTACATACGTGTGGAAGGTATTACCGATGGGTCTTAAGTGCTCTCCGGGTCTATTTCAGCATGCTATGACTAAGATGCTGGGGAAGGAGTACGACGATGAGGCGACGGTGGTTCGTCTTGGGTCGACGGAGGATTATGCTTTCTGTTACATAGATGATATTATCATTTATTCAGAGAGTATGGAGAAACACGTGGAACACGTGCAGGACGTCTTGCGACGTATAAGTGCGTTTGGATTGCGCTTGAATGCACAGAAATGTGACTTCGCACAAAGAAAGATACAGTACCTGGGATATGAGATCTCAGAGGGTCGGTGTGCGATTGCATATGAAAAGAGGAACTATGTAGCGTCTATGCCGATGCCAAAGACTCGGACGGACTTACATTCCTTTATATCGCTGGCTCAGTATTATGGTGAATTCATTCCGGGGTTTGCGGAAAGAGTAGCGGTGGTCAGGAAATTCCTGAAGCAAGGGGTCGGGGACGACTCATGGCCGGAGGAAGTCACGAGAGTGATAGCGGAGCTCAAGGATGAGATCGCTAAAGACCCAAGGCAGGGAGGTCGAGTTCTTATGTTACCTGACTGGAAGGAACAGTTCGTGCTCGATACTGACGCGTCTTCGTACGCGGTAGGAGCGGTGCTTCAACAGATGGACAAGTCCATTGGGCAGTTGCGGCCCGTTATGTTCATCAGCCGGCAGCTGATACCGGCGGAAAAGGAATACTGCACAAGGCAGCGGGAAGCACTCGCTATAGTGTGGGCTTTCCAGAGGTTGCGGGAATACCTGTGGGGTACTCCTAACATTTTGGTTAGAACGGACCATCATAACCTGCTATGGCTCATGTCTGGAGATCATACAGGTAGGTTGGCCAGGTGGCAGTTGGAATTGGCGGAGTATGACTTCACCATTCATTACATCAAGGGCAAAAGGAATGTTGTCCCTGATTTTTGTTCTCGGTATGAGGACAAGAGTGAACAGAAGGATAAGGCCGTTGATGATTTACAGCGACGTAATATATTACGGTCAAGGAGGTGCGAATGGCACAGTTTGAATTTCGAACGCCGGGGGCGGTGTTCGCAATCATGGGTCATGATGTGGATCTACATGATTGGGAGGAACAGGGAGCGGAAGACACCAAGTTGCCATCGGGGCTTTGGTATCATCCGTTCACGCATAATAACAATCAACGTGACACGCGCAGCGAGGAAGTGTCTGCGTTGGAAGCAGTCGAGGTAGCGGCACGAGACAAATGTGCATGCTGTTACTCGCCGATCGCGAGAGAGGCGTGTGAGGATATCCTATGGGCGGAAGCAAGGACCGCGGATAGGAAAGAGGGGGAGGATGTTATGGAAGGAAGGCAGGGTGCCTTTAACGCGGTCTTGTTACCGAAGGGCCCGATGTGCCTTAACTTGGAGGATGAAGAAAAAGTTAAGGAGGAACATCTTTTTCAGTTACCGGAGGCACATCCGGAAAAGGTTCGATTCCAGTTGGAAACTGACACGGCAGTCAGACTGGCGTCGGTGGAAACTTTTCGGACTTTCACAAAGGAAAGTACGGAGTATAAGGAGTTGAGAGAACATCTGCTCAATCCACAGGCAAGGCCCGAGGACATTGACATAAGGAAACTCAAGCGGTGCTTGGTACTAAAGGATGGACTCCTTTGGTATATGGGAAAAGATGGCGTATATCCAATGAGGAGGATCGATGGTTGTTATGGGTTCCGCAGGAACTCAGAACGTCTTTGTTAATTGCGGCGCATCATTGTCCTATGCAGAGCCACCCGGGGGTGGAAAGGATGACGTGGTCGTTAAGGAGACGTTTTTGGTGGAATAACCTGGGAGAACGGGTTAAGTTTGTGAAGGGTTGTCCTCATTGTCAGATGGCTAAGTTGCCATATAGGCCGAAGATGGGGCTTAAGGGTGAATATGATATCACGCTGGATATTTTCGATACCTTGCATATCGATCATGTGGGTCCTTTTCCAGAGGCGGGAACGGAAAAATTCAAATATCTCTTAACGGTTATTGATCGAACTTCCAATTATGTCATTACTGTCCCTGTTACGGATGTGACAGCGGAAGTGACAGCGGCGGCGCTGATTGATCAGGTATTCGGCCGTATTGGGATACCGAGAAGGATTATTTCGGATAGAGGAACGAGTTTCGCGAATGAGGTTTCGCAAAGGATTGCCAAGTTCTTTGGGTTCGATTGGCAGTATGTGACTGCCTTTAACCCAATGGCGAATGGTAAGATTGAACGCGTTCACAGGACGTTGAAGGCAGCGTTGAAGACTTATTGTAAGAACAGCCAGCTTAATTGGGTATATGTGGTACCTATGTTCACGTTTGCTGTCAACAATTTAGCTTCGGCGTCGTTAGGCGGACACGCGCGGGGTGTCAGTCCGCATCAGGTGGTCTATGGACGGGCGTTAAACACGCCGACGGAACTGTTGTTTCCGCCTGATAAGTGGGAACCGTGTGAACTGTTAGGAGTTCGCTTACGAGCGATCGCGGAAGCACGGAGTGCGATTGAGAAGTGTCGGGAGACGCTGAGAGAGGTTCAGCGGGAACAGGAAATGGGCAAGTACTCTCATGTGGAGTACAAGGAAGGTGATACAGTGTTGCTGTATGTACCGACGGTACCGAAAGGGGTATCGATTAAGTTTTACAATAAGTGGCATGGGCCATTTAAGATAGTACGTCAGACGGGTGCGTACAATTACAAGATTGCACCTACGGGGGCACGTGGAAGGGAACAGATTGTTCATGTTCGTCAGTTGGCGAAGTTCAGTCCTTATTTGCTGGAGGACGAGAATGAGGAACAAGCGCTGAGGCGTATTGCACCAGCGTTTAGACAGCCGCCAGCATTGCATACGCGCAAGGAGCGTGAGGAGGCGTTGCGAAAGCAACAGAAGGAAGAAAAGGCTGAGGCCAGGAATGCTGGACAACAGGATCGTTCGGCTTCGGACGTCAAGGTAGACGTCAAAGATGGGAGGGAAATTCCGAAGTCATCGGAAATGTCGGATCGGAAAGGCACGGTATGGAAGAAACCGTGGATAGCCGGTAAGGAAGTGGCTAAGATCGACTGGCAGGTTGATAAGTTCTATCTATGTCGACCGCACGAGGATACGGTCATGGATAAGGACTTTGATTATTTCTTTTTAATGCAGGTTACGTATGTACAGCCTAGAACGCGGGTACGGGCTGCGTTGGGACTTGCTCCGACAATGCACTTTTGGAGGAGCAAGAGTGTTATTGATATGACGCGGGAAAGAATCTTTGCGCCAGTATTTCGAGACGGCAAAGATTTGGAGCAGTGGGATGCGTCCATCGAGAAGGACGATGAGGATTTTACACCATGGACGGTGCAAATGATGCCAAGGGTGGTGTTGGATATGCCGTTCGAGTTAACAGAGGAAAGGAGGATTCCGCTTCGTATTTGGGACGAAGTCCAAAGTGCGGGCATATCATTTTTGTTGATAGGTGCACCAAGATGTGAGAAAGAAGTGGCGGCGAAGAAGAGAAGGGCTAAAGAGACGCAGTCGGAAGCAGTAGAGCACAGGGGTCGAGGACGACCTCGGAAACAAGTCAAAACGTGAAGCTACGAAGTCTGATGTCGCTTACGGATCATTGGCTACTTTGATTTTTCTACGGGAAAGGGGAGATCAAGACGGTGCATTTCTTTTAATGCCTGAGGTGAAAGAGCTAGGCTCGGGGGCACGAGTTCTCATGGGAGACTCGCACTGGACGTGGACCAATTATTTTTACTTATTCGACAGCCGGGATGCTTCATGTCATGTATCGGTCGGTCGAGGGCGCCTTCGAATGAGGAGTCAGTCTTTGGCGTGGGGGTCGACCGCTTACATCGGCTTCCCCCAAGGGGGCAAAGGGATTGTCGGCCGGCCCGTACATTACATAGTGGCATCAAGTGTTGTCCGGCTTGTCGTTACTTGACTCTTATGCTTGGTCTGCCCCTCTACAGTTGAGGTACGACTAAGTGTCAGAGTAGCTGTTCCGGTTACAGCGTATTGCTTCTGCCTATCCCTATCCTTACCCTCCACCAATTCCATGGCAATGCAGACCCCCGTTTCAACATCGCAGGCGGTGTGGTACTCCCTTCCCACAGGGATTGGCTTGCGGGGGACGATCATTTGGCCAGGCATTCCGTCTCCCGTAAATTGTCCCATACTCTCATCAATCGTAATGATTGCTCCTGGAACGATGGCTGCCCTTGCCTTTGCATCAACCGCCTCAGCGAAAGCGCGAATCGGTAAAAAAGGATCAGCATCAGTGGGGGGGGGGGGGGGACCAGTTCGTAAGCACTTCAGTATGGTGTCGAATCTGTTCAGGGCCATATACTCTCCAAAACCATTCCCTGGCAGTCCGTCTGTACCCTCACCATCCTTGGGTGCCCAGTGTGACCTCCTGCGACCCATGTCCGCCAATGAAATGCGAAGCGACAACCCCAAAAAAACCATGAATTCTTCTGTTGTCAATGCCCTGGCTAATCTGTGATTTTCCTGCTTCGCTAGCTCCTGGTTGGTAAGTTGTAAAATGGTTGTAACAGCAGACATCGGGAAAAAATGAAGAAAGTGTCTACAAGTAGGAACAATGCAAAAAAAAAAAAAAAAAAAAAAAAATAGCAATTGCGAAATATTTTGCATCAAAGTGGACACCATGTTTGCATACAACAAAGACAAGAAAAAGTAAGTTGAAAATTTATTTTGATTCAGGTTTTTCTCTGAAACAACAAAACAATATTCAATGAAAATTACATACACATGTAAAGAAAAGTGTAAAGGGTGTTGGGCTATACTGGAATAGTGAAAAGAAAGCGAAACAACAGAGAGAGAGGAGGTGGGACGTGAGTGGGGAGACATCAAGCTTGTCTTCCATCGTAGACTTTGCTTTGTGTCGAGGCCGATCTGCGCTCCAGTCCACTGCCTGCGGTCCCACCTTCCACTGGAACCCCTTCCCCAAAAGCCTTTCTTTCTCTTCCTCTAATTGCCCTGCTGTAAAAGGGCTAGGGTTTAGAAAGGGAACCGCTTCATCCTCTCCTCCCTCCTCCTCCTCTTCGTTTTCCTGCTCCTGTACCTGGTCGTTCTGGTCCTGTTTTTTTTGTTCATCATCCTGCACCTCTTGTTCTTCTTCTTCGTCCTCCGATAATTCCATCTCTACCTCTTCCTCGTCCTCATTCATGAACTTCCAACTCGACCATGCCTGCCCAGGCTCGGGCCTCAAATGCTTGGTCAAGAAGTAATAATCCTTCTCGTCAAAACGCATCGTAGCTAAAGCTTTTTGGTGTTTTGTTTCCTTTTCTTTCAACATCCCCAAAGCCATAATGCGTTGAAAGGTGGGATAACCAAATTTCTTTTTGGCACATGGCTTTCCAAACCGAGAAACTGGGACTGAAAGGGTGTCTCCCACCTCCATCTTTTCTCAAAAAAATCGTTATGTGGTAGGTTCACGTGGGAAAAGGGCGGGTCACCCTTCAATAAAAAAAAAAGAACTTCAACAAAAAATTTTGTCAAGAAATTTTACGAGTCGCTTCCTAGGGACTTTTTCAACATTTTTCTAGTGTTTTATTCATCAAAACTGCTCCGGTTTGATCGAGAGAATTTTTTGAAAAAAAGTTCTGAAAAACTGATACCATATGGTATCATCCGATACCATATGGTATCACCAGGCACATAGACACTGCACCTTCCACTGGTTTTTTACACGTCACTTCCTATCTATCCGAGGCTATCTATCTATCTATCTGACTATCTATCTATCTATCTATCTAGCTAGCTATCCGAGGCTATCTATCTATTACTAGTCAGTATAGACTGTATCTATCTATCTATCTATCTATCTATCTATCTATCTACCTATCTATCTATCTGAAATATCTACTAATCTACCTATCTATCTATTAGTATCTATTTATATATATACCTTCCTACCTATCTATGCCGGATTTCACTCGAATTATACAGTGGCAAGGATTTCAGCAGACTGATGCCGGATTCATTAATAATAAACCTAATGTTTACCTGTTCATGATGTCTTAATATTAGTATTAATGCTTATTAATGCACTTGGGAGGAAAAAAAAAAAAAAAAAAAACCTATA
>WBZZ01005002.1:165000-167500 GCA_019918135.1 Paulinella micropora
CCAATCGACACTTTTAATCCGCACGTATATAGCAGAACTGAAAAACTCAAAGGTAATAATGAAACTGAAATAAAGTCCTCACGACTGTAATTATCACACAATTGTTATTGCCCGATTCTGAATGCCAATATGGACCGTTACGTCCGTTACAATTATTGACTAGAACTAGCAAGACTATCATGCAATATGGAAACGCACTTTAATAACTGACGGAGTCGTATATATAGAAGAACTGACTCTTTGACTTCCGCGTCACAAACTGACTAACTTAGGTGCTGGTCTGAGGCTGTCGCCGCATTTTCAGTTAACATTGATATTATTGACTCCGGCCTATTGACAAATCAACTATCCAAGTAACGGTGACTGAATTAAATTGAAATAGCTATGACTAACGCATATGACAGTCTATATTAGCATTTCAGGGTTGGACAATAACCATTGTGTACTATCAATAATTACAGTCGTGCGGACTTTATTTCAGTTTCATTATTCAAGTGCCTTTGAGTTTGTCAGTTCTGCTATTGTATCATACTCTACTTGCGAATTAAAAGTGTCGATTGGCATCGTGGCTTCTAACGGAGTCCCTCAGCAAACCGGAGTGTCCCTGTTGAAACCCGCGCGCAGCACTGTTGAGGAAGTGCATCGCGTTTTTGGCGGCTGCGCCGATGCTAAAGATCGGGTGCATGCCAGCCTCCAGGCCATGGCTTGTGCGCCTAGTAAAGTGCTGCGTGTGCGCGTCATTGGATGTGCCGACAGGCTTCCCACCCTCGTGCAGCAACCTATGAACATACATACATACATACATACAATGTTACATACATACATACATACATACATACATAGTACACACATACATACATACCCCAGGACGAAGGAAGCAGGAAGCTCCCGAACATCGCAGAACTCTTCGTACCTATTTCCAGAGGGCCCGATGTACACGGGAGCCTTGCCTGCTCGAAGCATCGCCGCGGCCTACGTATGTATGGAAACAAACAAAAAAAAAAGTAACCAGTACAAGATAGTGTGTTTCTTGTACATTCAATCTTGTACTGGTTATTAGCTTCTGTATTAGTTTCTGGGGCCGAATGGAGAATAAGCTGATGAGGTTATTTTCTTTTTCTGTCCACATCAGCTTGTCCTCCAATGCCAGTAGCAAGGGTTACATTCTCAACGCGACACTGCGTCTGCGTGGGTCCGTTGAAAACGTAACAACTAAAAGTTATGACAGTTGATAAATAAACTGTCCGGAAAAATGAGTTTGAAGTAACGGAACTAAAATAGAAATGTAAACTTGAAGTATATAAAACTTGAAGTGCGATATAAACTTGAAGAAATTTAACACAATGTTAATACTATATGATTCGGTCCGGTACGGTATTCATTCCGATAGGATCTTGCCGGAGTAAGGGTTAGGTAACTGCTTTCAACTGTGGGGCCTGTGCAAACATCCTCTAGCCTGACAAGGGCAAGAGTAACTGACAAGCCAGGAGATAACCTGAAGCGTTACTACGGTTTTAAAACATGCTGCGCATGATATTTTGAGTCTAAGAAGATAAATTGATTTAAATTTGCATGTCGTTCAGAACTCTCACGTGACAGGTGATCTTGGCATGAGCAAGCTATTCCGAGGCTGGGCCCTGTGGAGCTAAGTTTGAAAGAATCATGAAATCAAAGGTCAGTCTCCGTGAGAAGTCAGACCAAAAACAGCGACCAGACTCATGATAGGCAAAAGCACCCCTCGACTCATCCGCCAGAGAACTGGTCTCCTTGAGCCTTACTGTAAGCTTTGCAGGCTCCGATGACATTGAAAATAAGCAAGTAGGTATGTGAGACGGCACGAAAGAGAAAGGCAAAGACGATGCATTTTACAAGTCAGTTCAGCAAGCTGTATAGCGAAATGATTCTAAAAGTGTTATCTCAAAATATCGTTGACTTAGGCTCAAAGCGGATCGATCATATTCATTTCATGATTTGATTTCTGTTGTTGTTGTTGTTGTTGATGGTGCTGGTGGTGTTGTTGTTTTTGATTTTCCTTAGCAGTGGGGGACGGGCGGAGTAGGGTTGGGACTTTTGTTCACTGATTGCCTTGGAGCTGAACGCTAAGGTCACATCTCAAGGAGCGCGATGATGTTGTCTGTGATGTCCTCGGGCAGGGGCTCTTTGCTCGCGCCCCCGTTCAGCCAAGGATGCGCTAACACCTGCAATGCAACATGCTCAACGTAGGCATATATGTACGGCATATATGTACATCATGCATACACGAAAATGATCATGGTGATTTCAAATGCGATATGAATTGATGTCAGTTTGCACTTAATCAAGCGAATCATGATAATTTACACATTGTACTTTGATGTATATGCATATATACTCGTAATCCATGTGTGTTAGTATACAATACATATACATACATACATACATACATACATACATACATACACATACATACATACATGCATACATGCATACATGCATACATGCATACATGCATACATGCATA
>WBZZ01005002.1:172500-177500 GCA_019918135.1 Paulinella micropora
GATATGGTGAGAAAACGTATAAAAATCGCCCGCACACAGCTTTATCTGTGCATTAACGACGAGAGAGGGTCAAAGCAGAAGTTAGAGATGGGAGTACCATGCTAGTTTCCCACCACTCGTGCAGGGCGCAGATGTTGTCATGGCTCAGCTTTTCCAGCACTAGCACAGCAGAGAGTTATCGATTTCCAGAAGAAGAAACTGGCAGGCGGGCATGGCAAAGCGAGGGAAGGTCGGGGGGCAGTGGCGGTGTCAAGCAGGGCGCTAGGTCGGCTTTGAGGGGGGGCCAAGTCGCGCAGCAGTTGAGCAGCAAGCCGGTCCAGCGCAGGCCAGCAGCCAGGCGCGGCACGCGACGTGCGGTGTGCGCAGGGAGGGCAGGAGTGGGACATGCCTTTCATTTCGTGTCGAATGGCTTCAAGCTCCGCCGTCTGTAGCCCTGCCAAAGACAAGCAACGCCATTTGCAGGAATTCCAACAAGAACACGGAACAGCAACACAGGTGCGGGAACGGCGACGTGAGCAACAGTGTATGCAAGCTCAACACGATGGATAAGCAGCACGCCAAGCGTGGTCGGCACACGAGAGCAGAAAGCAGAGAAAGCAGAACAGAGAAAGCAGAGCAGAGAAAGCAGAGCAGAAAAAGCAGAGCAGAGAAAGCAGAGCAGAGAAAGCAGAGCAGAGAAAGCAGAGCAGAGAACAGACACCGCGTTTAGCCATGCGCTTGAGAGCGAATCGCCGCTGCGAGCGCTCGTGCACCACCTGCATGGCCAGACACGTAACATACAGTAACAGTGCACCAAGACAGCGCAAAACAGAAGCCCAGAGACAGCAAACCACAAAAGAGCAATAAAGAAAAGGAAGAGAGAGAGAGAGAGAGAAAGAGAAAGAGAGAGAGAGAGAGAGAGAGAGAAGAGAGAGAGAGAGAGAGAGAGAGAGAGAGAGGTATAGAAAAATAGGGAAGGAGGGCAGAAAGAGGGAGGGGCAAGGCGTGGAAGTGACCATAAGCGAGGTAGTGAGCTGGAATTTTTAATGAGACTGAGTATTCAACAATGGATGAAGATGGAAAAAGCGGATGCTTTGCCAAAACAGAATGAAAAGAGCAAAGGTGAGGTACTAATAGGCACAGCTATGGCAAGACGAAGGCGAAGAGAAAGCTTTGCACCTGCGTGACTTTTCCGTAGGTGCCCTTGCCAAGCACTTTCTCCTCTCTGTACGCCTTGACTCGCGCGTCTTCCTCCTAGACGTGCACAAACATCCTCTTGCTATCAACATCTTGCCGTCTCAGGACATGCACTTGCCACCTTATTCTGTTGACATATACACCCTTGCGTGCACGCTTGCACACAAGCGCATATATGCGCACACACGCATGCGTAGAGACCTATGTCCTTCATACTGTCGATTTACAAATGCAGTGTGCGCAGATGACCTTACGCTTCTCTTGCAAAGCTTGCCTCTCTTTCTTACGCGCCAAGTTGTACTCCTACCAAAGGGACAGAATGGTACAGGGAAAGGTGAAACATGTAGACGGACTCAAACCAAAATAGGCTGAATAGCAATAATGATGGGAAACATATGAATGCATGGCTGGTGGTTGTTGCATAGAAACGGCTGTGACTGGCAAACGAAAAGAGTGACAGGTGGCTGGCAAAACGACCTTGGCAGCTGCCTGTTCCTCTTTGCGCTTGTGCACCTGGTCCAAGACCTGCCCACACACACAGCGCAGCTCATGGCGCTTGGCATGAGCAGATAGCAAACACTCAATCAAGCAAACAAAATTTCTGCGTATCTTTAGCTGAAAGAGTTGTCAGGAAAAGACAAAAAAAGGAATAATAATAATGATAACAATAATAGTAATAATATTAATAATAGTGCTTCTCTGTCAATGGCTGATGCATTTCTGCACATGCGCCTCCATCGTCTCACCCGTGAGGGGAGTACGAAGAATTGACGATAAGCTCTAATGACACCCCCGCAAGGGCAGTTCCAACACTTCCAGACGAATATTAATAATAATAATAATAATAATAATATAATGATAATAATGATAATAATAATAATAATAATAATAATAATAATAATAAGACAAGGAGAAGAAGGAGAAGTAGTAGTAGTAGTAGTAGTAGTAGTAGTAGTAGTAGTAGTAGTAGTAGTAGTAGTAGTAGTAGTAGTAGTAGTAGTAGTAGTAGTAGTAGTAGTAGTAGTAGTAGTAGTAGAAGTAGTAGTAGTAGTAGTAGAAGTAGAAGTAGTAGAAGAAGTAGGAGAAGGAGAAGAAGGAGGAGATTAAGGAGATGATCAAGAAGAAGAAGAAGAAGAAGAAGAAGAAGAAGAAGAAGAAGAAGAAGAAGAAGAAGAAGAAGAAGAAGAAGAAGAAGAAGAAGAAAGAGAAGAAAGAGAAGAAAGAGCAGAGGGAGAAGGAGGAGAAGGAGGAGAAGGAGGAGAAGGAGGAGAAGGAGGAGAAGGAGAAGGAGGAGGAGGAGGAGAAGGAGGAGGAGGAGGAGAAGGAGGAGGAGGAGGAAAAGGAGGAGGAAAAGGAGGAGGAAAAGGAGGAGGAAAAGGAGGAGTTGTAGTAGTAGTAGTAGTAGTAGTAGTAGTAGTAGTAGTAGTAGTAGTAGTAGTAGAAGAAGAAGAAGAAGAAGAAGAAGAAGAAGAAGAAGAAGAAGAAGAAGAAGAAAAGAAGAAGAAGAAAAAGAAGAAGAAAAAGCAGAAAAAGAAGGCAGGAGGGATGATTTGGCGGGCCTCGATTTGCAGTGACGCGTTGGTGGGCACGGCGTCCCAGCGGCAGAGTAGCGCAGTCCGCTCCAGAAACGGCGCAGTGGGGCGCTCGATCTGCGCCTGCCAACAACCACAGGTCAGCCGTGTGCCGCAGCAGCAGCGGGCAGCGTGCGGGCTGGGAGGAGCGGGCGGGCTGGCAGCAGCTGGCAGCAGAGGGCAGTGGGGCTGCGCCGGCAGCAGCGCCTCATGGAAAACCTGTCCCACGAAAGCGAAACCCAGCAGACGAGTCTCCCACAGACACACGCGCAGCAGGTCCGTGTCGCCCCACTCCATACTGCGCAAAGAACCAACACACAATACAGCAGAGCATGCACGTGCCACGCCATCGCTAGAACCAATCCAAGCAAGCATGAGACAACACACGCGGGTGGTAACATCACAACATTCATTCAATCAAGTAAATTAAAGTCCCTGAAGAAATCAGAACAAGAACAAGAGAGACAGTGAAAGAAGACAAGCAAAAGCAGGAAAAAAAAAAAGTAGAAAGAACCAAAAAAAAAAAAAAAAAAAAAAAAAAAAAAAAAGGGGGGGGGGGGACGTAAGATAAAAGACAAAAAATAAACAAATAAACTAATAAAAAAACAGGAGAGAACTAACAGGAAAGGACAGAATAATTCAAAAGATAAAAAAGCAAGAACAGGTTACAAAGAATAGACTAGAAAGAACCGAAAGGAAAAAAAGTTTCAACAACCAGAAAGAAAAGAAAGTACGGGAAGAAAGGAAAAAGAAAACAGAAGCAAGCAAATAAAAAAGCAAAACGTAACCACAGAAGCCACACAAAGAAAGACAAGAAAAAGGAAGAAGATGAGAAAAAAAAAAAAAAAAAAAAAAAAAAAAAAAAAAAAAAAAAAAAAAAAAAAAACCAAACCAAACCAAACCAGAAAAGGAAGAAAGTAAGAAGGCGCAAAGAGGGTGAGGAGGCGTACCTGCGCAGAGGGTAGGTGGCAACTTGGCTGAAGGCGAGGTCCTGGTCACACACCTGCCACCGCACAGTGCATCCGCCGTCTGGCCTCACAACCCCGCCGCAACCACAACACTGACACCATCCATGCAAAGCTTACGTACTGCATATTCTAGTCACCAGCTGAATAATGCAGCAGCCCGAGGCCTGCGGAGTATGCCGACGGGCGATCAAAGCAAAAGGTCAGCACCACTGCGTGCAGACAGCTGGTGCAATAGATGTAGGCGGGGGTGGGGGGGGGGGGGGGTCGGGTGGGGGGCAAAGGGCGTGTGTGTGTGTGTGTGTGTGCTGGGGGGAGAGGGGGGGGTGGGGGGGGTGGGGTGGGTGGGCAAGGAGCAGGAAAGGGCTGACCAGGCAGGCACCAGGGAGAAGGAAAAGGAGTCTGGGGGAGAGGGGGGGGGGGGGGGGGTCGACCTCTGTGCGGAGCGGCGGCTGCTGGCTGAGCTTGCAGGGCCTGTACGGCGTGTCGCGCCGGTCCATGGCGTCCTCCTCGCGCACTGCCGGCCGTGCAACAGCCCACACACAGCACGTATAGGCATACATGCATCCATTTGCAAACATACTTATATATACACACATACATATATTCGTGAATATGTTGAGCGCTGTGTGTATTGCCTCGAACTGCGAACTACCTTTGAGCTGAGACCCTTTTTGCGCAACATACATGTGTGTTTTTGTCATGTCACGCTGGTGGTTGCGAACACAGTCTGCTTACAGTAGAATACCCCTCCCCCCCCCCCCCCCCCCCCCCCCCCCCCCCCCCCCACACACACACCCACCACCACCACCACACCTCCTGCCTCCCGCGCCTGCTTCTGCACGCACAGCAAGCACGCGAGGCAGAGGACAACGTTGCGTGCGGGCGACGAGACCTAGCTCCAGCGTGGCGAAGAGCGCACGCTTTTTGTTCAAGCCCAACACACGCAGCACCTTGACTCCCCACTCGCGAGCAGCCTACACGAACAGCGCACACACATGTTTAGGCTGAAAACAGTAAAAAGCACATGTATGCCAAACGACTACACCTTACAAAAAAAATTGATTCAGTGTGAAACCACGAAAAAAATTGTACAGAATATGGCAAGGACAGGTCCATTACGATCATGCCTTTCAAATTCATGCCACAAACGGATATGAGATTATCATATATTGTATAACATTCATTATGGCTGCGAACGACAAGAGATAAAGAGAGCGAGCAAAGTGAGACAGAGTGTACTAGAGGTAAGTGAGCACGAGAGAGAGGGAGAGAAATAGAGAGAGAG
>WBZZ01005002.1:202500-219301 GCA_019918135.1 Paulinella micropora
ACTGATAATTATTTAGAGACTCATGATTGTTTCGTATCATTATTATTGGTAATAATAATATTTCCCAATATATATACGATTTGATATGTTAAACAAGCGTTGATTTGTGACAGTATTAATAGAATTAGCCTTTCTGGTCACCTGACTTATGTCGTCGAGAGAGTCTGCCACCGTTTCTATTGCTATTATTATTTTCGTTCGTTTTGACTCTGTACCTGAGCCTTTTTTTGAAAGTTTTTGTTAGACCAATAGGTTGTATTAATACGGTAACTGACCGATTCAGTGTGACCCGGCCGGTCCGTAGGATGCGTGTCGGTAGAGCCATCCCTTCGGGACGCGCCGGGCCGTGTTGTTCTGTCTGTGCCGCCTTTTCAAGAAAGCTTGATGTATTTAATCCGATGCGATCGTGACTGAGCTTGAGCCGGTCCGTGGACGGAGCCTCAGTTGGTTAGCTGTGAGTTTGTATACAACTCTTCAAGTAGGCAGATACAACGAACTCTTAATAAGAACACTATGGCTGCTTTGAGTCCTGACTCAGAGTGAGCAGGTGAAATACAAGTAAATAGTAGAGAGGTCACTTCGTTTCTTTACATAATTTCGAACTCATTGCAGGCTTGGGTGCAACGTACGATCAAGTGTAGAACGTAAATTGTGAGGTCTCCTGTTCTCAAACGCATAGTGTCGCGAGTCTTCAAGTTAAACAGTCATAAATGGATAGTGTCGGGTTGTTGGATTTGAAAATTCCCAAATCGATTTGGGAAGCCTCAAGGCGAAAATGACTGGCAACGGAAGACAAGTTAGATATTGTGTTTCCCCGTTCTTGTCCACAAATTTACCGTAAAGCGGTTTCACGTGGAAATCGGTGAAAAAGGTAATACGAACAGGAAAAATGGCAATAGCTAAAAAGAACTTTGAATTGATCGTTTGAAATCATTTCTGAACGAAATCGAAAACTAGTTAGTGAAGTCGAAACGTAGTGCAGAGGAGAATCTAATGAACTGGTCAAAAAGACTGTCTTATCAACGGTAAAGGTTTTGGCCGGTAGTTAAGGTGCTCAGTCTGATAGCTCCCCCCCCCCCCAGATCTAACGGTTGAGTTGAGTTGCGTACAGAATGCGTGATTAACAAACGAAATATGTTGTCTCACTAAAAAAAAAAATGTCAAAAAGGAAAAAGAGAGGTGGGTGAATCTCTTAAACCATTGGAGAGTAGAAGAGTGGTGCGTCTATATTTGCGCAGTGCGGATGATGATCAGCCGGGGCCGGATATCCATGACTTGCAGCGGGACTGGGACAATTGAGGCGCAGTAGCGAGCGGTGATATCGGGAGGCGATGTCGAGCCATAGACAATTAGGTGGCCGAGATCACAAAGCCAAGATGAACCAATGAAGCACCAAGTATGCCGTGCCGATATAATCACTGAGGGGTTCAAGTTCGGTGAGAATAATCGTTGACCTGCAGGCACAAGAGGCGATCAAGGACTTACATGGGTACGCCGGTCATGGCGTAATATTTCTAGGGACGATGACGGTTCAAGTGGGAAAAGCGCTGGGCGGAGGGGGCGGGTGAAGCCATTACGATGGGTAAAACCCACTTGAGAGTGATAGGGGGTGGCTACTCCTTGGACTGAGCTTGCTTGCCCTTCTGGAAGACATGAAGCGGGAAGGATTCGCCGGTGATGAGGGTACCTCCAAGACGCTTAAGAACGTTAGCGGAGAGCCGGCCTTTGCCCTTGATCTTTTTGAAGGGACGCCATGAGATGTGTCGATGAACGACTTGATCGTTGGTGATATCGAAGAGGAGGGGCTTCCAAAAAGTCAGGGGTTTACTCCAACTGTGAATGGTAGCTTTGTCCTTTGTGTCTTCGTAGATGGGGCGGAAGAGGGGGTTGGTGTCCGAGGTGATACCAAGCTGATGGACGACGAGGTCATCCTCCTCGTCTTCCGGGTCCTCGTCCAAAATAGTGCCAAGTTTGACTTGGTTACGGTCGATGAAAGCAACGACTTCACCAGTGGTGTAATTGACAGTGTCGTCATCATAGTCGTCCACTGCAACTGGGTTGAGCGGGGCGACGCCATCAGTGGGGGCGGTGTACGGAGAGAGGTGTGAACGGTCGATCCGTTTCAATATCCTATTGGTCTTGAGCTGGCGGAGCTTAAAGCAGTTAGAGTTGACCTGCTCTAAAATCGTGTAGGGGCCGTCGAACTGAAGAACAGACGAGGCGGGATGCCTTGCTTTGAGGGTTTAGGGCGGTAGACGGTGACGGTGTCGCCAACCTTCCACTCCTTAACTGCTTTGCGGCGGCCCTTGTTCTTCTGAGCAACAGATCGGGCGCGGGAGACGTCTGTGTACGTGCTGATATACGCAGTGACTGCAGCGCGAGCGCGGCGTAGTAGTTCGATCTGCTCTGAAGATTGAAGCGAAAGCGTAGAGGAAGCGTCGAGAGCGGTGCTTGAGGCGGAGGCGCGGGCAGTAATGATCTCCGAGGAATCGAAAAAGTCCAGTGTGCATCGAGGTTTGCGTGCCAACATACCTTCAAAGGCGGTTGTATCTGTAGCCGTGGACACATAGGTGTTCTGGGCGAAGGAGAGGGACGGGATGATGCTAGGCCAGTTCGATTTGTCTGCCTTGGGTAGAGATTGAATTGCGGTGCGGATCGCCTTGTGCCGGCATTCCACGAAGCCGAGTTGATGGTGTGAGTAGGGTGCGGTGGTCAGCCAGTCGAGGCCGGCCTCACTGCAGAAGCGTTTGGCTAATGTACCTACAAACGAGCTGTGGTAGTCGGAAAAGATGGACTCCGGAAAACCAAAAATGTATGCCCATCGGTTGAGGATGATCTCAACTGTTTCTTCGGCTGTGGTAGAGATGCGGGGATGAATTGAAGAAATCCTGAGAAGAGATCGATGATCGTCAGGATATACTGAAAAACAATGCCCGGAATGCCGACGTGCATATGATCGATGCCGATGCCTTGACCTTGACTGCTCCACTTCAGCGAAGAGTAGCGGCCGTGGTTGAGAGTGAGGCGGGCGTGGACCAGTTGGCAAAAGTGGCAGTCGCGGAGGGCGGCGAGGACATCAGCGTGCATAATATCCGTGCCGTCAGTACGGAACCAAATATAGCGCTCCTTGATGAAGGGGACAAATGTCGGCATCTTGGCGTGGTTCTGCATCAAGTGGGCGTAGTTGATCAGCGGGCAGCGCAGCTCTTCTGGAACGTAGATCTTCAGTGTTGACTGTTTGGCGTCGGCGAGGACGGCAAGGCCCTGACGAAGGGTCAATTCTGTTGATCCGGCGGAGACGGTAGAGACGTCATCGGTCCAGAGAGGGGCTGTGAGGGTGTCTTGTCGTTGTGCGTCCATGATTTGTTGGCGCGTGACGCGAGGAGCGTGCGAAGTAGCGACAAGAGGGTATATATAATTTTGTTCCATGCCGAGGCCAAAGACTAGCCACACTAAGTTGTCGTCAAGAAATAAAATCTTACGACACGTCTCGACGGCCTCCTGTGGGAGTGTATCGTCTGGGACGCAGTGGACAAGGTCTTGCGGCATGAGCAGGGCAAAATGGCTTACGAAGGGCGAACATGTCACGTGCGACGGCCGGAGAGCGTTCAGCGGAGGGAATGACCATAGCTAGGTCCCACGGGGCTTGAATGCTTCGTAGTGTTGGACCGGCGCGGATGATCCGGCAGGAGAGAGATTTGAGTTTCGTTTCCAAAGCAGCATGTGTGCCTTCGATGGCGAGCCAGAGGAGAGCCTGCTTTGGGCAGTGGAATGGTTGCGAGGAGCTGTACTGTAGGGTTGTTTCGGCTTCACCGATGAGAGTCGGGGCGCCTGGGCTTATGCAAGGGACACGGGACAATCCATCCGGAAGGTTTTGTTTACCGGGGTGGTATTAAACCTTAAAGCGGATCGTTTGAAGATTTTCCAGAACCCATCCGACGACCATGGGGCTGCGAGCATGCCATAACCACAGGAGTGGCCGGGATAGGTGACGATAGTGAGTTCGTGGTCGCTAGCATCGATGTAGTAGCGGCACTGTTGAACTCTGTAAATAACGCCATAGGCTTCTCGCACGTAGGTCGCCCAGCGGGTTTGCGTGTCTGTGAACTTGAGAGAAAAGTATTGGATAACCGGGGCGTCGCGGTCAGGGCCAGTGTGGAGGGCGCCACCGATGCCTATTTGGCTGGCATCCGTCCGAAGGCAAAGATGGTGAGAAGACTCGTACTTGGCCAGGACGGGAAGCGTAGTAAGCACGCGGCGGAGCTTCTTCATACATTTCCGCTCTTCCCGATGGAGGTAAGGTTGATCTGCTGGTCGGGCGTGAGTGGACTTGAGCAAGTTCGTAAGAGGTGATACAAGGCGGGAGTAGTCGGGGATGTGGGCCTGTATGAAGTTGGTCATACCCAGAACGGATCGAACTTCAGACACATTGGAGGGATCAGCCATTCGGAGGATGGCGTCGATCTTCGCTGTGTCAGCTGCAATACCTTTCTTACTACATTTCTTGCCGAGTATTGTCAGTTCATGGTATCCCAAACGGAGTTTGCGCGCCGATCCATGAAGGCCGGAGGTGTCCATACTGAGAATATACCACGAATTTGGTTCAGGTGTGTTTGAAAGTCGTTTGCACCAGCGGTAACGTCGTCGAGATAGGCGCCTGCAGTAGAAATAGCTGGGGGCTGCTTGTTCCAAAAGGGGAGTGGTTGGAATGACTTCTCGATCGCGCGTTGGAAATCGCCGGGGGCACGATGTACACCTTGAGGCATGAAGTTGGGGACCAATAGACCTTGAGGGGTCCACACGGCTAAAACATCTCGGCTGTCATCGTCCGGGTTCAGGCGAAGGTGAGAGAAGCAGTCTACCATGTCGATGGAGCTGAGATAGTGCCAGCCGGCGAATGGTTCTCGGTAATGATCCGGGTTTGGAAGACCTGGGACTGGGAGGTGAAGGTTGTCATTGGGCATGCGGTAGTCGTAACGTTCCGAATGTCTCAGATGACTTCTTTCGCGATATCCTCGAATTTCCCGACCGGGCAACTGCGGCTCGCCCATGCGCATTGAGGGGAGGCGTAGCTCCATGTGCCGGCGCTGAGGACGTCCGTAGCCCAGCTAGAAAGATATTCGCCCACTGCCGGAGTCCAGCGCGGGCATGGCACTGCAACTGGTTTGGCATTCGGTCTGAGTCGAAGGGACACGACAGCATGTTTGAAGATGCCTGCCTTGTCTTGAAAGATGTGGTCGAATTCGCGGATGAGGGCCCAGAGTTGGTCTTGTTGGGGTTTGGTGAGGCTTGGGTTGACTGCTTCAGGGGGAAACTTAGGGCCTGTTGGTGACGCTTTTATTCCGCTCGCTTGGTTAGGAAGTCGCGGCAAAGTCCTTCAGAGATGAAGAACCACGGAGTAGGATGGGGTCCCTGGACTGTTGATGCCGTGCAGAAGAGCATGCGAGGGTCAGGGCATCTCTGCGCGAAGTCTTCCATGAAGGAGTCTGCGTGTGGAAGCGGCGGGCCGATGTCGGTCTGAAGAGTTAAAGGAGCAGGCAGCCGTAGTTGTTTGGAGTCTGGAGAATGCCTTAAATTTAGTTGTCAAGCTTGACTTTGCGTATTGCCCAAACTCTGAGTTGGGCCAGTGCCAGGCCGAGCGAGCATATTGAATTGGCGGCAACTCCGAGATTTATGGTCGAGAAGTCGTCGTCTTGAAGGTGCGGCTCGATGATCGGAAGAGGCAATGTGGCTAGGTGAAAGAGGAAAGGTTGCTTTTGGGCAATCCGCAAAGTTCACACTTCCCTTGCTCCGAGGGTGTTGCGAACGTCGCGTCGTTGAGTGAGGAGGAGAAGTCGCAGATGTCTGGGTCGTAGTCGGCGTTGATGGCAAACTGCTTGACGACGAACCGCCTGACGAGGATCCACTTGACGAAGTCGAGGAGGGGCCTTGTCCACCGTCCTTTGAGTCGTCATCGTCGTGATGCTTCTTGTTCTCACTGGGCTTGCAACCAAAAAAGGGCTGTGGTCGAACAGGGTAGGCACGAGTTACCTGTGGCAACGGTGCGGCCGGTGCGTCAGGACCAGTGGCCGCTGGTGGATGAGCCAGGGTTGATGGAGGCTGAAATGAGGCCAACGGTGGCTGTGCTGGGGCCGGTGGTACCGGCGCTGGGGCCGATGGAAGCTGAGCAGGGGCTATTGTTCCTGACGATGAACTCGAGCTAGATGACGAACTGGAATATGAGGAACTTGAACTTGACGAAGAATCAGGTTGATCATCGTACTTCTCAGGGGAATACACTATCTCGTAAGGATGTGATGACGATGCTTGAACGTCGAATCCAGCATAGATACTGTAGGTGTGGGGATGTCCGATTCGGTAGTGTCTCCGCGTCTCCCCTGAAGAGAGTGTAAATACATGGGAGGTCTCAGGTTCTGGGATTAGCAATCGCTCGTACACGAGGTCTCGGGTACTCATTTGTAGCCCGGTCGAGCTTTTCCTCCGTCCTGAACTCCTTGAGGTTGATCCACCGGTGTTCGAGGTGGCGTTCGTGTTGAAGGGTGGTATACTTAACGCCTGTGCGCCAAACGTGGAAGTGTCGTTGAGCGTGGCGTGACGGTAGCATACGGATAAGTGGGGTTCCGTATGGGTAGCCACGGAGACGTTTGTCCCGGGAGTACGGGTTGATGATATCCGTCGAACATGGGACAGTGTGGGGTGGGTGGTGTACCACATGAATTTCCTTGCTTGAACGTCGTCCGGTTTCGCTGGCGATGGTCATAAGAAACCACTGGGCTAGATGCCACGGGACGTTTTCATAACGTATCCAATGGAATTCGCGTGAGAAAGAATCCCTAATTCTCGGTGTGTCCGGGCGTGCCTTCCAGTTGGGTGCTTGTTGAAGGGTAGTCGCGGGTAGCGGCGTCGTCGATCGAAACTATTCCGTCGAACTTCGTTACACACACTGTTTGTCCCATATAGTGGTTAGGGTTAAAGAATGAACCCAAAAACAGTTCGTCTCCTTCGTCCGTGTAGTAGACCGTGATGTTACTATCGTCGAAGTAGGTGAGCGGCAGGTCGGCAATGCAATCGTAGGATCGCTCATGTACTGCACGTAGTTCTGGCACGATGTCGCCGCGATCGTGGTCGTACTAAGTAGTAGGTGTCATTTGCGACGATTTTGAGCCATATCGGGTCGTTACACGGAAGGCGATGAAAGTAATGCTGTAGAGCAAAGCAGCGTTCTCGAGTTGGGAGTCGAAAGACACGGCGTTTGTATAATGATGTCGAAAGTGGCAGCGGATGAAATCGTAGATGCTTAACTTCGGTTTGCTCCATACTGCACCACGGGAATAGGAGTTCTCCTCGAAGAACGGCTGCTAAGGGTGATGCACTTGGGTTTGCTCCCACAAGTAGGCCGAGGGACGAAGATCGATATCCCCATGGGCGGACAATATGGTCGAAGGACATTCCTGCTTCGAAGTACGGGACATCGCCAGTAGGTTCCGATGTTAGGTCCGACTAGAGAGGATGCAATAAGTTGAGCAGTGTTTCTAGCATTTTGCGGGCCGAAGTGAAATATGATAGCAGTGTGTTTGCTTTCATAAAACCGTGACATCATGGTGGAACCTTTCGGGATCTGGAAGATATCCTCAAGTGCGGTTTTCGTAGACGTATTGCCACTGCGGCGGGTCATCAAAGGAGCCGATGTAGTGTCTGCACGGACCAGGCACATGGCTTCGGTGTTGACGACTGCGAGGGGGCGTCTGGTGCCTGCCCGAAGAGCTAGGCCATGTGTGAAGTCTTCAAAAGTCTCCGGATCTATCTCGTGTGCGTTGTTACGAGGTGGCCAGTAACGCTGCATCAAGATAGTAGGGCGATCGCGGTGGAAACCTTGGATGGCTTCAGAGAACTCTGTTGAGTATTCATTGTCCCAGTTGGTTTTTCCATACATTGTCGCGGTTCTGTGTGAGCGTATATTCTGCTTACACTGGTATGTGGTAACTTAGCTTCCCGCGGGAGGAAAATTCTTACCAAAAGTGGCCTATCGGCGAAGTGGTTGTAATCCGCCGAAGGGAGAAGCCAGTCTTCAGTCACTTGAAAGGTAGGCGGGCTACTAAGAGGTTGGAAACGGAAGACTCCGTGGCGGAGCGATTGTATCCTAGGATGGTAGCGTTCCACTCTTGGGTGTTGCATGTGCACCATTGTAGAGTCCGGCCATAGGCCTTGGTTGAGCGTGAAGTGATTCGGGATCCAGTATCCCAGGTGACGGCAATGCGGTTGAGTGCCTGGAATCATGGTCATGGCTGCTGTCGGGAAAAACGTGGCATAAATGTCCCGAACAATGTAAAGTTCCTTGTCATGCCTGGGGAGCCGTTGGTACCATATGCTTTCTGAATTTCCAATTGGTGGGCTGGCATGTCCGTAAGGTTGGAGAATCCCGACCAAGAGGGGCTCGATCTCGTAGGGCTGATCCGGACATAACCCTCAGCTGGAGGTGAAAGAGGTGGAGGTGGTATCGGCGTCATTGCTTCTCTCTGTGCCAGCTGTTTTTGTGGTCCCACTCTGTCGCGGTCTTCAGCGGTGGGAGTGCGGGTCCTGTATGGTCCAAGTGGGCTTAGCGAGTATGCGACTCGAGGGCCTCCCTGGACCGGGGAGTGGGTCGCCCAGGATAGGGCTCGCACCCTAGCTGGGCTTGCCGCAGGTACCGACGACGAGCTGGACGAGGAGGACGAACTACTAGAAGATGTTGTAGGTGCCTGAGGCTGGGCTGGCGTCGCGGCTGTATTTGTCGCAGAGGTCGATGAAGAACTGGACGAAGCTGTCGAACGGCCAGGAGATGCGCGGGCTGCCCTCCGGCGGGCGCTGGTATGTGCTCTCGTAGATGCTTTACTCAACCCGGCGACTGGACTGGTAGTCGGTTAGGTGAGCCGGGGTGGCGAAGGCGAGACTGGTGGAACTTGAGAGCAAGGAGAAGAGGGCACCGGTGATGTTGAGCGTTCGCGTTTGCTTGAAGAGCGTCGTCTACTCTGTTAATAGTTGTGACTAGATGTTAGAGGAACAACTGGAGCTTGTAACGACGGAGGGTTAGTCAGCGCAGTCTGGAACGATTGCGGTGTGCCAAGTGCAGGGGCAGATGGTTGGCCAAGGGCCGATGTAGCGGATGTGCCAGGTGCAGGTGCTGTCGATGATGAGGGTGAAGCCTGCATCAACGATGGCGATGACGATGACGATGAGAATGACGATGAAGATAATGATGACGATGATCCGAAAGAGAGAGATCGCACAGTCGGACTGCGTCTCGGGTCGGCCCGCTGAGTATGTCGGATAAGCGACCAAGCACGGGCATCGTTATAATAATCCTCATGTGGGATCAGATCAGAGGATGGCTTGTGTTTCTTGGAGGCGCTAGATCTGATTTCTTCTTCTTCTTCCTCTTCTTCATCGTCTTCGTCGTGATCTGTCAGTACCCTCCCATCACATGTCAAGCCAGTATTTAAACGACCTACGGCCAGAAGCCATTAAGCAGTTAGATTATCTATTAATCTTTCCGGGGCAATCTCAGGACAAAATGGAACTCGTGTATAAACACTTAGACTTATCTTTTGACTTTGATTACTTTCTTCAAAAGTATCACGAGGCTACAAAGGAACGATTTAATTTTCTTTATGTCTCAAGTGTTGATGATGCGTTAAGAAAAAATTTTGCCTATCGCATGAAATAATGATATTTATCAATTACACTCTCATTCGTTTGGAGGTGTTGTTTTCAACAACTTCTACCATACCCCCGCGGGTTTGGAAAGGGACATAGTCCCTTCCATAAACATCGAAAAACGATGTTTTAGAATTTAGATTCAGCGAGCTGAATCGATAGTGAGAGTGCGACAGCACGACCATCTCGTAGAGTGATTACGCCCTTCGGGCAGTAAAGCGCAATTCTAAAATATCAATAATTATTTTTGTAATTATTTTTTATTTTTGCTGAAAGATTTTTTAAAATCTTTCTATTATATGGTGGTGAAGACATCTCGTGTTGAAGTCATTCCAACAATCTGCAAACGAACTATTAACTCAAGCACCAACATGGCTGGAGGTAAAAAGAAGACTGGACGGAAGAAGAAGCAAGGAGGCAAGGGACAGGCTGGCGGTAAAATTAACTGGCAAAAAGTTGGCAAAACCGCAATGGCCGTTGATAAATTTCTTCGCGGTAATAAGTTAATCTCTAGGACTGCGGGAACATTAAGTAGTGTCGGGGTTCCTTACGCTGGAAGTGTTGGCGCTGTAGCATCAAGACTGGGGTATGGTAAGCAAAGCGGACGCGGCGCCTTGAAGTTCTAAAAATATTTTATTCTGACTTCATCATCATAAAACATCGATGACTATTATTTTTTCCTCAAATGAAAAAACGATGTTTTAGAATATAGATTCAACAAGTTGAATCCATAGCGAGAGTGCGTAGCACGAAGTGAAATTCTAAAATATCAAATGGTCGCTAAGACTAAAAATGTGAAAAGGGCAAAAGTCCGTCCGCCGCGGGTTTATAGGAATAAGAGCGGGAAGCCGTATATTATCCAGAAGGGTAAAAAATATTATCTTAATTTCGGTAAAAAGACAAATGATATAAGCACACTTCAAATTGTTAAACTTTTTATGAAATACTTAAACAGACCAAAATCAAAGCGGACACCTAAGCGAAAAGAAGACTTAAGAAAAGTCCAAAGCCTATCTGAAATTGAACAAAATACTAGAACCGCCATTAATGACCACTTAGACAAACTCAGAAAGGAGAAATACGAAAAGATTGATGAGATTGACCAAAAAAAGAAAAAAGCACGAGTTGATGCTGAAGAAGAAAAGAAGAGGCAACACCGAAAAGACATAGAAGATATCAAGGAACGACAAGAACAAAAAGACAGAGAACTAAGAAGGGAGCAAAAACTCATAGAGGATTTACAATACGAACAGCAAAGGAACCAAAGATTAGCCATTATGCCACCACCACAACAACAATATATTATGCATGCACAGCAGGGACAACCACAAGAACAACAGGCACAGCCAGAGGTAAAAGTTAAGCCAAATAAAGAATTTGAAGACTATAAAAAATTAATCATAAATTCTGGAGTTTTTACTCAAGCAGATACAGATAATTGGGAACCTAGTAAAATACAAAGTATAGCAGAAAGAATAAAATTTTTCAAAAGCAACAAATAACAATAGATGATATGAAAAAAATGCTAGGAGCACAAGAAGCATTAAATAAAAATATAGGAAACCAACTAGAGGAGGCTAAATACATATTAATGTTGAAGAATGGATTGTCAAATAGTAATGTTGAGAAAAAACTTACTATTAAAATTCTTGGTGAAGCACTAAGGGAAAAACTTAAAAATGAAGGCCACGATGTTAAAGGTTGGAACCAAAGGGCATCATGGATAATAGACAAAATTGTAGAACATAAAATAGATGTTGGACAAAATAAGGACGAAGTAAAAAAGAAACTAGCAGAATATTTGGGCTTACAAACGGGAACTGGTTTAGAAGATTTGATTAATAAAGTGTTTTCCATAGAAAATATTAAAAAGTATCTATCACGAAAAGAATGGGTTCATTCAATGAGAAAAAAGATTATGTTAATGCTTTTATAAATAAATATAGAAATGAACAGCAACTGGAGGGAGTTTCAACCCCTACCATACCCACGAGCGTCGCGGAGACGCCACAGCAACCACAGCCAGAGGAGCCACAGCAAGAGGAGCGCCCCAACGAAGTTGGTGATGCGTCCATTGGACAGCAAAAGCCAGACGAACAAACTGGAGAGGGGCGGGGACTAATGACTTATGAAATAAACAACATAATGAAAAAATATGGATGGTATCTCGGAGCAATAGCCAGTGATGAAATCTACAAGTTGAAGCCCGGAAGCAGAAAGCGATACGGATTTATTATGAATTTGGACAATCACAAACAAGCGGGGTCTCATTGGATTGCAATATGTGTAAGTCTAGATAAAGACAGGAGTGTTGAAGTGTATGACTCATTAGTACTTTACGAGCCGACAGAAGACTTTCAGCAACAAATAAAACAACTAATTGATCGAAGCCGCCCCGATAGTTATTTATTGATGAAGGTCAATCAAGTAAAAGAGCAGAGTGATACTTCCTCAACTTGTGGTTGGTTTGCTATGCGGTTTCTTCTCCTTCGTTCAAAAGGTGTAAGGTTTAAATTCGCCAGCGGTTTCACAGACTTAAAAGAAGAAGAAGCGGAAAAATTAAAAGCCCAGAACGGGTATGGTTTTGATACATATATCTGAATTATGTATTAAATAAAAGAATATAAAAGAATATAAAAGAATATGCCAGACTACAAAAAAGGAAAAATTTATGCTATCAGGTCTCACCAAACAAATGAAATTTATATTGGTTCAACAACTCAAACATTAGCACAAAGAATTGCTAAACATAGGTATGATATGAAACAATATCAAAAAAACAAGAAGAATTATTCAACTTCATTTAAAATGTTGGAATATGATGACGCCTATATTGAATTAATAGAATTATGTCAGTGTGAAAGCAAAATAGAATTGGAAAAGCGAGAAGGAGAATACATAAGAAATATGAAATGTGTGAATAGATGTATCGCAGGAAGAACTAGGAAAGATTGGACTGATGAGAAAAAAGAATATTTAATTCAATATAGAAAAGACCATAAAAACCACAGGTCAAACAATTGGAAAAAGTATTATGAAAATAATAAAGAAAACCTTTTAAGAAAAAATAGAGAATATAGACTTCAAAAGAGATTTGAGTGTGAATGTGGAGGAAATGTATCGGATATAACTTCTGTAAAAGAAACACACTTCAAATCAAACCAACATATAAATTACATTAATAGTTTATATAGTTTTGAAGATATCCAAAAATTATTCACATAATATATCATGGACTATAAGGGAGGAAGAAGTTCTGGTATTTACTATATCAACAGCAAAAACCGAATAACGGGAACAGACAGCGACTTTACACACGAAATCAATATGAAGGGGCTAGACAATCCCACACATTGTAAAATTCTTCATATTTATGTGCCGAAGTCGTATTACTCTGTGGCTTCACCATATAATACTTTTACATTATCAGAAGACGGGTATGAGGCTTTAATTACGATACCTGAAGGAAACTACACAATGAACAACTTAAAAAATAAATTATCTGAGATACTGACGGCAGACAGCCCGAATGACTATACTTATGTTGTCTCAAGCAACAATACAAACACAGAAGCGGAGGATGGCAAATTAACATTCAGTGTGTCAAATAACGGAGGTATTCAACCGCGGTTTATATTTGATGCTGATACACATATTCATGAGGTTATGGGTTTTGATAGAAATTCAACATATTTCTTTGCTAATGATTTTATTAAATCGCCAAACGTAATTATTTTAACTTGTGAAAAAACTCTGTATCTTCAATCGGATTTGGTGAATGAAGGTGATAATCATGTGCTACAAGAAATATACACAGCCAACGAAATTCCTTTCGGCTCTGTCATTTATGATGGAAGCGGGTCTGAGTATGGTAAAACATTGTCCGCTAATTCAAACAACGTATTCAGGTTTTATTTGACGGACGAAAACGACCAAGCGATTAATCTTAATGGTTTGGGTATCGTTATGACTTTATTGGTTTATCGTGAAACTAATTATTTTAGTTTATTTAATTCATTTTTCAATTTGTTGAAATCCAAGTGATTGATATTTATTTTAATTATTTTTTTTTTCTATAAATATATTTCGTGTATTAATCAACTTACACTACTTCAAAAACAAAACCAAAAATGCCGGTCCAATACGGAGGAGAACTAGTCCATCAGACTAAGGAACTGCTCACTGGTAAGTATGAATTAACTAAACTTACCACCCGTGAAGGCTCGCAACCTGTCGCACTTACTACTGCTGGTGGTATGGAAAACACATTTGAAATTCCTACTCGTCCTTTGAACCTTGCGAGGTCGGTGTTGCGATTTACTTACACTCCGTCTGGTGCGGGGGGTGCGGGCCGCTACAATCGTATCTATATGGATTGTCTGTCTATGATTAAAACTATTGAATTGCGAAGCCGAAGCGGGCAGTATCTGTGTAATCTTCAACATGTGGGGAACTACACTAAGGTGATATGGAAACCAGAAATGAAGTATGAAAAATTTATGGCACTTGAAAAGCATAGTGCTGGTGTGGGTAGTGGTGCTATGCTTCAAAAGTGTAATGCTGGAAAAGTTGAAATTGGAACCGTAGCGGACAGAAAAACAATTACTGATGCGGTAGATGTTGCTGGTCTTAAGGGTGCAGTTCAAGGATATTACAAAGTGCCTCTTGTTAATGCCCGCCGTAATGATGATACCGCTTAGCACTGCTGGAACTTATAGCCTTGTTAATGTTCCTTTCGAGGAGGCTAAGTATTTTGAAGGTGGGGGTGATAATACTGCTACCCCTGTTAGTAATGTTAAGTTTCCTTTGGGTATGCTGTTTGGTACTATTTTTGAACTGGATAAGACTATTGGGTTTAATGAAATTTTGGATTTGCGGATTGTGTGGGCTGAAATCAACCGCTCTTCATTCTATGGCACTAATGTAAGTTCTATTGCCACTGGTGCTGCAGCTACAACCTCTGGCGCTATCGTCTCTAACCTAAATCTATTCCTTGGTGTTGAGACTGACCCGAATGTCATCCTTGGTGTCCAGCAAAAGATTGCGGGTGAAGGTTTTCCATTTAAGATTGAGTATCCTATCGCTTGGAAGCAGAGCCTATCAACACAAAGTCAAAATTATGTTATTAAGATGAATCGCTCGCAGGGTGAAAGAATTCGTCGTATTTATACTTCAGCCTTTCATTTCACTGAGAGTGCTAATACTTCTTTTGATAATGACAACAGGGCGGATGCTAAAATTATTTCTTATTATACGACCCTTGACGGCTCTCGTCTTCAACAATTTGACATTGACACTTCTGAGAATGAAGACTATATGATTTTGAAGGATAAGTTGAAGGGGAGTGCTATCCTAAACAGTGATGTCTATCATTACAACTGGTTCCATGTAGATACTTGGGACAATAACCTCCCGCTGTGTGATAAGGACACCGACGGCTATGAGGTGAGCGGTTTGAGCCTTGACACTGAACGACGATATGAATTTGTTTCAAATACGAGTGCTAATGCAAGCGGTAATGGCATAACTAATCTCAACCATTACACATTCGCCATTCTTCAACGTAGTGTGCTTGTTAAAGGAGTTGAAATTCTAATGAGTTAAAAAAGAATAATAAAAATAAAAAATATTTTTTTGTTTTATATACACAAGAGATGACTACTCACCAGAGAAATTTAATCGCACAAAATCCTGACGGAGAATTTATAAACGTCAGGGTTGGATATGATGGTGATATTGAAACAAATAATTCAAAAACCTCTTTTGGCGAAGCAGTAGTAGGTCAATTAACACCAGTATTACAAGAAATCTTTCCATATACAATTAATACTAGGATATGGACAAAAACAGAAACAAAATCGTCTGTGTCATTTTTGAATAATATGGCTGAATTGAAAACAACTGCGGATGCTACGGCAGATGCTAGACTGGTAAGTAAAAGGAGAATAAAATATAGAACTGGAATGGGTGTCCTAGCCCGATTTACTGCTCTATTGACAACGGACGATACAAAAGATTACTATTTATATATTGGAATAGGAAATGACCTTAACGATGGATTTTATTTTTACAAAAATCAAGCAGGAATGAATATCGCACATTATGCGGGAGGTGCTGCAGATTATATTGACCAAGAAGACTGGGACGACCCTTGCGATGGAACTTCGGCTATGCCAAACTTAGACTGGAGTAAAGGAAATGTATTTCAAATTCAATTTCAATATTTAGGTTTTGGTGCTATTAAGTTTTATATTGAAAATCCCATTACAGGATTATTTCAATTAGTTCATATGATTGACTATGCGAATGCTAATAATGGTGTAAGCCTGCGAAATACTACATTACCTTTTACAGCAGTAATGAGAAATGATGCAAAGACTGGAATACAAATTCTTAAAACAGCGAGTGCTAGTTTATTCATTGAGGGCTCAAATACTATTAATACCAGCATAACGAATTCAATTGAGGGTGCTGAAGTCGCTCACACCACAGAAAGACCAATATTGAGTATAAGAAATAAGGCAAAATATGATAGCGGTGGTGCTAACTTAGATAATTATTCATTAGTATATCCATCATTGATAAGTATTAGTAATGAAGACACAAAAACGAATATAGTGCGAATGGTGATTAATGGAACATTAACTGGAGCAGTGTATGCGGATGTAGATACGAAATATTCAATAGTTGATACCGACACAACAGCGACTGCTATCGCCAACGGAACGACGATTTTAAAAATTTATGTTAATGCAAGTTCAACTCAACAAATTAATCTAAGAAATTATGATATTTATCTGTCTCCAAGTGATGTATTAACTTTTACACAGAAATCGGTTTCTACTGCTAATAATGGTGGAAATGTCAATATTATTGCTAATTTTATAGAGGACTGATAAAGCAAAAAAACTTCAAGTAGGGAGTTCTCCTTCAAGTAGCAGACAGGGGAGCAAACTTGTTGTTCCATCGTTTTTTTTTTTTTTTTTTTTTTTGGGAGTGTTTATATTTATAGATATTATGAAGTTTGTTGATGTTTGAGTAGGTATGTCATTAGTGCTGTTTTAAATGGTTTTATTTTTGTTTCATCTGTTATATTTTTTGGATTGAT
>WBZZ01005003.1:15000-17500 GCA_019918135.1 Paulinella micropora
CGATACCATGCCGCGAGCCCCGCATTCGATTGGTCGAAGGTGGCAGGTCCATCCGTTGTCCTCGATTTGAGATTTGAGCCCATTGTATCGGCTGGTCTTGTAGGCTCGTGCGTCAAGGATGTTTTCCTCGACCGGGCACGTGAGTTCGATCAGAATACATATCTTGGTAGACAATGACCAGACAACAATATCGGGGCGGAGGTCAGTGACACAGATGTGGACAGGAAAGGCTTGCTCAGAACCGGTGTATTGGGTTTGGAGCTGCCAATCGTTTGCGGTGTCGAGCAGAGATGGACGATGAAATGACTGCCCCTTAGGCTTCTGCTCGCCCTCTTTCACAAACATAGACTTTGATTCATTTTGGTCTATAGGGGAGCGTTTGTTATGGCCAACCTTGGGATCACAGCTATCGATAGATAGTAGATAGATAGATAGATAGATAGATAGATAGATAGATAGATAGATAGATATATAGATATATAGATAGATAGATAGATAGATAGATAGATAGATAGATAGATAGATGGACATAGATATAGATAGCTAATACAAAACGACAACGCAAGAGGGTAAAACAGACGTCATTAACTATCTCCTGCTTGTTTTTCTTTAATCCCTTGTGTTACAATATAAAAAAGGCTTAAGCTAATCTTAGAAAACCTCAGCATAGACAAGAGAAGTTCCTAGTTCTTAAGTGCAATCAGCAATGACTATAAGCGCTTCGTTCTCAGTCAATACTGGTGTCCAGAATCTGTATCTTAGCTTATGAGTAAGCTCTTGAAGAGAGCTTTCAAACGAGCCACTGCACAAGCGACAGCAACCAGCAATAATAATAATAATAAATAATAATAATAATCATAATAATAATAATAATAGTGCTTCTCTGTCAATGGCTGATGCAAATCTGCACATGCGCCTCCATCGTCTCACCCGTGAGGGGAGTACGAAGAATTGACGATAGGCTCTAATGACACCGCCGCAAGGGCAGTTCCAACACTTCCAGACGGACCGGTATGTTCAATGAAAATACTGGTGGCACCGACGGGAATCGAACTGGCGACAGGGCCCAGATGGTAGAACTTGACCACTGGGCTATCACGGTGTCCAATAATAATAATAATAATAATAATAATAATAATAATAATAATAATAATAATAATAATAATAATAATAATAATAATAATAATAACAGTAGTAGTAGAAGTAGTAGAGGAAATAGTAGTAGTAGTAGTAGTAGTAGTAGTAGTAGTACTAGCAGTAGTAGTAGTAGTAATAGTAATACTAATAATAATAATAATAATAATAATAGTGCTTCTCTGTCAATGGCTGATGCATTTCTGCACATGCGCCTCCATCGTCTCACCCGTGAGGGGAGTACGAAGAATTGACGATAGGCTCTAATGACACCCCCGCAAGGGCAGTTCCAACACTTCCAGACGGACCGGTAATAATAATAATAATAATAATAATAATAATAATAATAATAATAATAATAATAATAATAATAATATCATTGGCTGAGATCGAAGCACTTGAAGTTATTGCTCATGGTAATTAAGAACTAGGAACTTCTCTTTACAGCGTCCCGAAGCAACGTCTTCCACACTCTTTGTACCTTCAACATAGTATCTATCTATCTATCTATCTATCTATCTATCTATCTATCTATCTATCTATCTATCTATCTATCTATCTATCTATCTATCTATCTATCTATCTATCTATCTATCTATCTATCTATCTACCTATCTATCTACCTACCTACCTATCTATCTATCTATCTATCTATCTATCTATCTCTCTCTCTCTCTCTCTTTCTATATATATATATATGTGTGTGTGTATATATATATATGTATATATATATATATATATATATATATACGTACATACATACATGCATACACACATACATACATTCATACATAAACACAAACATTCATACATACATACATACATACACACATTCATACATTCATACATGATCGAGAAAAAAAATAAGGCCCGTTCTACACCACCTTCCAGAAATTTCCGGGTTTTGGGCGTAAAAGTGCCACCGCAGACCGGGCTTTCCAGGCCGAAAACCCAGGAAGTGGCACCAGAAACCAGGCTTTTCAGGCCGCAAACCCCAGAAAGTGGCACCAGAAACCCGCAAAGCTGGGTAGTGTAGAACAGCTTTTAGTACGTAGGATCGAAGATGAAAAAATTATATGCATAAATTTGACACGCACATAAATGGCGTGTCACATGACAGACGCAGCGAATGATTAGTTATCTAATCTATCTGGCTATCTATCTATCTATCTATCTATCTATCTATCTATCTATCTATCTATCTATCTATCTATCTATCTATCTCTCTCTCTCTCTCTCTTTCTCTCTCCATCCATCCATCCATCCATCCATCTATCTATCTATCCATCCATCCACCCATCCATTTATCCATCTATCTATCTATCTATCCATCCATCCATCCATCCATCCATATATCTATCTATCT
>WBZZ01005003.1:27500-31373 GCA_019918135.1 Paulinella micropora
CCTACCTACCTACCTACCTACCTACCTACCTACCTACCTATACCTATACCTACCTACCTACCTACCTACCTACCTACCTACCTACCTACCTACCTACCTACCTACCTACCTACCTACCTACCTACCTACCTACCTACCTACCTACCTACCTACCTACCTACCTACCTACCTACCTACCTACCTACCTACCTACCTACCTACCTACCTACCTACCTACCTACCTACCTACCTACCTACCTACCTACCCTACCTACCTACCTACCTACCTACCTACCTACCTACCTACCTACCTACCTACCTACCTACCTACCTACCTACCTACCTACCTACCTACCTACCTACCTACCTACCTACCTACCTACCTACCTACCTACCTACCTACCTACTACCTACCTACCTACCTACCTACCTACCTACCTACCTACCTACCTACCTACCTACCTACCTACCTACCTACCTACCTACCTACCTACCTACCTACCTACCTACCTACCTACCTACCTACCTACCTACCTACCTACCTACCTACCTACCTACCTACCTACCTACCTACCTACCTACCTACCTACCTACCTACCTACCTACCTACCCTACCTACCTACCTACACCTACCTACCTACCTACCTACCTACCTACCTACCTACCTACCTACCTACCTACCTACCTACCTACCTACCTACCTACCTACCTACCTACCTACCTACCTACCTACCCTACCTACCTACCTACCTACCTACCTACCTACCTACCTACCTACCTACCTACCTACCTACCTACCTACCTACCTACCTACCTACCTACCTACCTACCTAACCTACCTACCTACCTACCTACCTACCTACCTACCTACTACCTACCTACCTACCTACCTACCTACCTACCTACCTACCTACCTACCTACCTACCTACCTACCTACCTACCTACCTACCTACCTACCTACCTACCTACCTACCTACCTACCTACCTACCTACCTACCTACCTACCTACCTACCTACCTACCTACCTACCTACCTACCTACCTACCTACCTACCTACCTACCTACCTACCTACCTACCTACCTACCTACCTACCTACCTACCTACCTACCTACCTACCTACCTACCTACCTACCTACCTACCTACCTACCTACCTACCTACCTACCTACCTACCTACCTACCTACCTACCTACCTACCTACCTACCTACCTACCTACCTACCTACCTACCTACCTACCTACCTACCTACCTACCTACCTACCTACCTACCTACCTACCTACCTACCTACCTACCTACCTACCTACCTACCTACCTACCTACCTACCTACCTACCTACCTACCTACCTACCTACCTACCTACCTACCTACCTACCTACCTACCTACCTACCTACCTACCTAACCTACCTACCTACCTACCTACCTACCTACCTACCTACCTACCTACCTACCTACCTACCTACCTACCTACCTACCTACCTACCTACCTACCTACCTACCTACCTACCTACCTACCTACCTACCTACCTACCTACCTACCTACCTACCTACCTACCTACCTACCTACCTACCTACCTACCTACCTACCTACCTACCTACCTACCTACCTACCTACCTACCTACCTACCTACCTACCTACCTACCTACCTACCTACCTACCTACCTACCTACCTACCTACCTACCTACCTACCTACCTACCTACCTACCTACCTACCTACCTACCTACCTACCTACCTACCTACCTACCTACCTACCTACCTACCTACCTACCTACCTACCTACCTACCTACCTACCTACCTACCTACCCTACCTACCTACCTACCTACCTACCTACCTACCTACCTACCTACCTACCTACCTACCTACCTACCTACCTACTACCTACCTACCTACCTACCTACCTACCTACCTACCTACCTACCTACCTACCTACCTACCTACCTACCTACCTACCTACCTACCTACCTACCTACCTACCTACCTACCTACCTACCTACCTACCTACCTACCTACCTACCTACCTACCTACCTACCTACCTACCTACCTACCTACCTACCTACCTACCTACCTACCTACCTACCTACCTACCTACCTACCTACCTACCTACCTACCTACCTACCTACCTACCTACCTACCTACCTACCTACCTACCTACCTACCTACCTACCTACCTACCTACCTACCTACCTACCTACCTACCTACCTACCTACCTACCTACCTACCTACCTACCTACCTACCTACCTACCCTACCTACCTACCTACCTACCTACCTACCTACCTACCTACCTACCTACCTACCTACCTACCTACCTACCTACCTACCTACCTACCTACCTACCTACCTACCTACCTACCCTACCTACCTACCTACCTACCTACCTACCTACCTACCTACCTACCTACCTACCTACCTACCTACCTACCTACCTACCTACCTACCTACCTACCTACCTACCTACCTACCTACCTACCTACCTACCTACCTACCTACCTACCTACCTACCTACCTACCTACCTACCTACCTACCTACCTACCTACCTACCTACCTACCTACCTACCTACCTACCTACCTACTACCTACCTACCTACCTACCTACCTACCTACCTACCTACCTACCTACCTACCTACCTACCTACCTACCTACCTACCTACCTACCTACCTACCTACCTACCTACCTACCTACCTACCTACCTACCTACCTACCTACCTACCTACCTACCTACCTACCTACCTACCTACCTACCTACCTACCTACCTACCTACCTACCTACCTACCTACCTACCTACCTACCTACCTACCTACCTACCTACCTACCTACCTACCTACCTACCTACCTACCTACCTACCTACCTATACCTACCTACCTACCTACCTACCTACCTACCTACCTACCTACCTACCTACCTACCTACCTACCTACCTACCTACCTACCTACCTACCTACCTACCTACCTACCTACCTACCTACCTACCTACCTACCTACCTACCTACCTACCTACCTACCTACCTACCTACCTACCTACCTACCTACCTACCTACCTACCTACCTACCTACCTACCTACCTACCTACCTACCTACCTACCTACCTACCTACCTACCTACCTACCTACCTACCTACCTACCTACCTACCTACCTACCTACCTACCTACCTACCTACCTACCTACCTACCTACCTACCTACCTACCTACCTACCTACCTACCTACCTACCTACCTACCTACCTACCTACCTACCTACCTACCTACCTACCTACCTACCTACCTACCTACCTACCTACCTACCTACCTACCTACCTACCTACCTACCTACCTACCTACCTACCTACCTACCTACCTACCTACCTACCTACCTACCTACCTACCTACCTACCTACCTACCTACCTACCCTACCTACCTACCTACCTACCTACCTACCTACCTACCTACCTACCTACCTACCTACCTACCTACCTACCTACCTACCTACCTACCTACCTACCTACCTACCTACCTACCTACCTACCTACCTACCTACCTACCTACCTACCTACCTACCTACCTACCTACCTACCTACCTACCTACCTACCTACCTACCTACCTACCTACCCTACCTACCTACCTACCTACCTACCTACCTACCTACCTACCTACCTACCTACCTACCTACCTACCTACCTACCTACCTACCTACCTACCTACCTACCTACCTACCTACCTACCTACCTACCTACCTACTACCTACCTACCTACCTACCTACCTACCTACCTACCTACCTACCTACCTACCTACCTACCTACCTACCTACCTACCTACCTACCTACCTACCTACCTACCTACCTACCTACCTACCTATACCTACCTACCTACCTACCTACCTACCTACCTACCTACCTACCTACC